>JADHZA010000427.1:0-18826 GCA_018831705.1 Torrubiellomyces zombiae | reverse complement strand
TCTAGATGCAGCTTGCCTCGCCGCCGACAACAAAATGCATGTGTGAGAGCACGTCGCTGCGTTTGTACCGATTAGGATACTTGTACCTCGTAGGAACGCCCCCAACAACCACCGCTCAAAGAACCGGTTAAAAGGCCTGCCACGAAAAAAACGTCCATGCAGCAACCAAAGGTATCTTTTCATGTATGGATACATGTAATAAATAATTGCACGGATTCTGGCTCAGCCACTGTGAGCTTAGAGCTGCTTCCACTCCAAATACAGCGGTGAGGGCTTGGCAGACAAGGTATATGAATATGAATACATACATGTGCACTCCGTAGATCAAGTTTGGTTGTCAAATGTGGACTAATACATGTATTACATGTGCGATATTACCAGTACATGTAGAGACATGTATGCGGCCAAGCGGTAGTAGCTCTTATACATAATAAGTTCATACTTCAAGGTTAACGTACAGTTACACAATACGATCATCCCTTTAGAGGTCTTAAGGGAGCTTTCATGTATAAACCCCACATTCATAAAATACAGTCAAGTACATGATCACATGGATATATCGTGCCTATCGACAAGGAATAGAAAGTAATATCTTGTAGCTTGCATAATTTCGTAACTCCTATTATCATACAATCTGTGTAGGACATAAAGTACCACCATAATAGGCTTAGCTCATTCGCTCACATCCTTGTGAGCGACCTAAAAGCTCCCTTAAGACCTCTAAAGGGATAAGAGTCTGGTCGGAGTGGTCTTGCGACCGAGACTGCTGTGCAACAGTCGACTGCACGATGACGGATCTTTCACCCTCTGTGGCTGCAACCGGTCTTAGTCGCCGCACAACCTCGTGGGAAAAAATCGGGCCACAGCGGCAACAGGCCGTCAAGTCAAGGGTCCCTTGCAAGCGAAACATCCCCCGCGACATCGTGCTGCGGAGGTGGAACCGAATTAAACCAAACCAACAGTCCGACAAGCCAATAGGGTCTTCCCCGGGGTGGCTTGGGCGGCTCCAGATGAGCCCCATCACATCTCTCGGCTGTCCGTCTTGGTCGTCCGGGGGGAAGCTTGGCCGAAGGGACAAAGGAGAATTGGTGCAGTCGGTCAGAGTTTCAAAACCGTGCAGGCCCCCCCAGACGAGCAATTTCCCGTCCCTCGGTAGCCAGTAAAATCCTCTATGTTAACAAAACCCCAGTTGCTATCCGAGCCTTGTAGCTTGAAAACTTGCTAAAAACGCGCTTCGACTGGCACGGTGCATTGATCAATGACGGGGAATATCATAGGCGATGCAAGCTAGTTTCCAATCACACCAAAGGTGTCACCGTACTCTTGTGATTCGTTGGACTTCATGGAGTCAGAGCTCTTGCCATGTTGACCCAGAAATCTCTCGGCGATACAAGTTGATTGGATCTGCCTTTTCGTAGTTGCATAGCTCCATCACCTTGTGTCACCGCCTTGAGCATCACAATTTTCACCGAATATCGTCTTTGGGAACGAAAATCAGAAAGGGACAGCAAAAGCACCATCGCTACATGTACATGTACATGCCTGCTTACATGCATCATGTCCAAGCTGCGGATCAAGGCAACATGGGCTCTGCTGATCCTTCTTGTACAGCCTCTCAACACCCTGGCTCAGGCCTGTATGCCGCCACCGTTAGCCCTCGCCATACAAAACGTAACTCTCTCAACGGGGAAAACTCAGCGCGGCGTGCGCCTCGCCGTTTCCGAGCCCGAACAATGTCTTGCTGTTTTGCCGAGCTGGTGAGATTGCCATCTTTTCGTCCACTTTCATATCTCGCCATCACCCTCAACCGAATATACTTGTACACAAAGCCTCTGAGTCGACCACTGCTGTGCATTTGATGTGCAACAACGTGAACTAGAGCTGACCATGGAGCTTACATGTCCCCAGGCGATTCAACAACACGTTGATATACGGACCTGATTGCGATGTCCGCTCAGGTACCGTTCAGAAGGGGAGCATGTGTACAACCTTCCGGGGAGGCATCTATAAACCATCGAATTCTACCACCAAAAGCAGGCCGCCGCCAACCTTCAAGCCCCCTCCGGAGGGATGGAGCTCAGAAGGGTACAGATTCCTCACCGACACCCTCCGTCTAGCCAGCAACGTCACTCTGAAAAACTTTGTCTTCCTCAATCCAACCATCTTCGAATCATGGGATATGCAAGCCTTTGACACAGTGCACATGATTGGCATGGATAAAGCTTCAACCTTCGTATCCGCATTGCGAAGCTCTAGGCAAATTCCATCCTCAGCTTTTGGTTTCTGGTGGGGCCTTGACGGGATCGAAGAAAACCATCAGCAACAAGGGTCATTCGTGCTGGGAGGCTACGACAAAGCCAAGACGTATGGCGATGGCACTACCGTGTCTCTGAAGCCGCACCCAGAGTGCCCGACGAGCATGCTCGTCACGATTTACGACATTGTCCTGAACTTTCCCAACGGCACGGATGCATCCATCTTCTCCAAGGGAACCGGCGGTGCCGCTCTGCTGGCTTGCATTGTCCCAGACTTGCCAAGCGTCATGGACATACCTCAGACACCATACTTTGATAACTTTGTGAGCACCGCCAACGTCCAAGCCATTGATGTGTCTAGGACTCTCGACGTTCACGGTATGATGTTCGATCCCACGTTTGAAGCGTAGGTTGCATGACCCTCCTCTATTTCTATGTCATCTCCATTTGTTTGACGTCATCCTCGCAATCTTCTCTTCGAATGTTACCTGAAACTGACTCGTTCCAGCTACCCAGGAGGTATGACGTTCAAACTCGAGGGCGGCATCAGCATCAACATACCAAGCCACCAGCTCGTGGTTCCCGAAAGAAAGATAGACATACGAGGCAATAGATACACGGATACTCTTTCCAGGCCGGTTCTTCGCCTCCATCCTCTGAGGGACACAAATGCCGATGCACTGCCCATGCTCGGACGTTATTTCTTCACCGGTGCATACCTGATGAGCAATCCTGTCGCGGGAAGGTTTACAGTCTGGCAAGCGAATCCAACCAGGGACGAAAACATCATCGCATTAAACGATAAGAACGAAGTGTTGAGTCCATCCAAGAGTTGTGCCGCTGTTCCAACGGCATCTCCAAGCGCAGATAGTGTCGTGCCTTCCAGAGAAAGTGGACAGCCCAGATTGTCGTCTGGTGCGACGGCAGGCATAACCGTGGGTGCTGTAGTCGGGGCCGCTTCAGGCGCTGGCCTACTCTGGTTGTGCATGAGGAAGAAGAAGTCGGACAATCAGAAAGAGGCATATGAGAATCGCCTGACAGAGCTTGGTTGTTCTGAATCCAAGCCCGATGAGGAGGCAGGACATGGCCGTGAAACCTTTCCTCAGTTTGTCTCTCAGGAGTCACCGACGGTTCAAACTAAAAGCGATCCAATAGAGATGCCGAGTTAGGCTTCATCGAAGGTCCGAGACGGATGTGAAAGTTCTGGGCCGACATGGAATAGCAAAGTCATAACCACATGAACAAATGAGAGCGCCAACATGAACATGACGTATCTCAGTACGCGCCAATCGGGGTGCCATCTGCGGCCTGATGCTTCGTGTTACGACTCTGTACATTGTTGAGGAAGGAACTACTCGTATATGCTTTCGCGCAATACGGGCCGTCTTATCGACCCCGGGTCATCTTTTCAGACATATACGGATCCCTCGCAGCTCGGCAGCCTGATTCTAAATGGTGGGCCTTGGAACAAACGCCTTGCCCGGAACGGACTCGGAGAATTTGCTCCCCGCGGACGGCCCGGGTACGAACTGCCGACAGAGCAACACATCATCTTTTATACTATATGTATACAATTATGAATCTAACTTGTATGTTGAAAACAAATGATCCGGGAAACTGTTTCGAATTGCAAGTTAGAGCGGGAGCGCGCCAGTTCCATTGCTACATGTAATCACCTATACTTTTCCCCCATGCAGATCATCCGTATACTGGTAGTGATCCTATTATTAATATCCCGATATTATTGTTATTATCGGGGCTCCCCCCGGAGATAACTTGAAACAAAAGACAATGGACCGCCCCCTGTCCTCGGAGCCTGGAGCATCCGACCTCGCACGTGCATAGAACCGGCTTAAAGCACATGATGAATCCAAGTACTGCCTAAAGTCCCATGCGGATGGCTGCGACTGGAGCGCCCGTACACATTTGAGGATCTGCAGTCGTGCCCGTACATACCCTTGGGCCGGGGCAATCTATCTGAATCGTGTTATATCCATGCGTTCTTGGTGGTCGTGACGCCTCCGCGTACACTAGGTACGGTCATCTAGGCAGCAAGCATCGGAGCCCGAACACTTGCATGTGGAAATGCCAGGCAGCCACGCGAGGAGATTCATGTCAAGGAGACATCTCCATGTCGCCATCTCAGCAGGGCAAGTAGGCAGAGAAGTATATATTGGTGACGTGTCCGTGACTGGCCTCGATTCATTCGCAAGCAGTTCTGAGCAATCATTCTCTCATCTGCTCAACGTGACCGTTCCGAACCGCGCTTTTCATCTGATAACATAACGCGCCCAAGATCATCGAGACGCACTCCCGTCTTACACAGACTTGCTCAAAACATGAAATCACACTTCAACCTCGTGGCTCTTGCCACCCTCATCACCACGCTTCCTCTGGTCCTCGGCGGCGTCGTGGGCGAAGCACCATCCATTCGTTCATAGCAGCTCCCGGGAGCTCACACATACATCATTCAAGCGCATGCCTCCTCAAGGAGGAAGCAGCGAAGGGGACGACTACCATGTTACCGACGTGCCCAAGACGCCGAGCGGATCCACCAAAGCGGCAGTGTACAAGCCGATGCTGAAAGAGTTCCCGCCCTTCAAGGACTGGACTTTCAAGCAGGTGGTTTGGAGAGGGCACGAAAGATACATCTTCGCCGTCAACGGAAAACAACGGAGTTTCTTTTCCGGCCATGGGCACAACCCGCCGGAGCACGAGGGCTTCGTTGGGACGCCGCATCCTGACGCTATACCGCGAGTCTTGCGTCGTGCACGTATTCGCTACGACTCGATCAACAACTACATTGAGGAGATTCAGTTTGCCGCCAAACATACGCAGCTCGGAAAGGATATTCGGAGAGCAATCCTCCAGAATGAGGCGGTAGTAGGCACGACCGATGAGGAGAGAACGCGGACCATCGTGCCGGGGCACTCGCAGGCTTGGAGGACGGCTCTACAGGTTCCCTTGGTTGCGAAGTACCTTGCCGTGGTGAGGAACCATCTGGAAGGTCTCGAGGTCAAGAGCGTTACCTTCTATGGGGGCGAGGCCATGAATGAGCCGACTATGATGCAGGTCAAGGTGGGCTTGAAGAGACGAGCATCCTGAATGAGACGGTCGTCCCTTTGGGTATGTCATTGGTATTTGAGAACACCATCGTTTCATGCAAGATGATTCCGGCGTATGATAGTACAATATCGTTAGCAGCGTAGAAAACGACGTAGCTCCCGTCAGCCAAACTTGTCATGGCTATTCTTGACCTTGATGTCCAGCATCCTCTCGTGATAATCACCCCTCTTCCTGGCTCTCTTGAGCATGCGCACCTCATCGTCATCGAGCCGCCGGCCCGCTGCCTCCTCCAGCTGCATACGACTTATTTTCGCCTGCGCCCTTTCCTCCTTGGACGCTTTGAGCTTGGGCTTGAAGCGGGCCTGCATACGAATGCGCAGGGTGGACTGGAACGATATGGACTCGGCGTCGCCGCGGATCGCCGCAACACCCGACGTAGCTGTGGAATCCTTCCCCACGGTGACGAAAGTATCGCGCATCGTCTGCAGCTGCAGCGTGCCCGGCGTATCAGGCGTGGCTATGACGTGGAAGCGCTCCAGGGGCGTGATGGCCTCGGAGGTGGCGGAGAGGAGACCCGTCTTGTCGCATGCGAGGTAGCTACATACCATCATCAGCCGCTGGCGGAGTAGAACGCTTTCAGGGGTATAACAAACCGTCCATGGTGTCCCTTGAAGCGAAAGCTCTCCGTTCCTGCGACGCGATTCGCAACCCACACCTGCCTCACGTCGTGGGGTTCTGCGGTGACGACGTTCCCCTCGACCATGTTCTCGATGGGCAGCGTGAACACCTTGCCGCTCGGGTCGCAGGCCAGCGCGGATGGCGTGTCGGTGGGGAGAACAATCATGACGGGTCCCGAGACATCAGACGGGAGGTCGGCCGAGACCCAGCTGTCGTCGTTGGGGTCGTCTTGGTCGGGGGTTGGAGCGGCATCGAGCTCGTGACCACCGACGGTATCCGCCTCGGCGACGCGCTTCCGCTTCTTGGGTCTCTTGTCGCCCTTGAAGGAGAGCGGCTTGACCATGGTGAGGAGTCGGTCTTGGGCAGGGGTGTGTCGCCGCCCTTATCTGTAGTACATGGCACGGTTGTCGGAGGACGGCGAGTTCCAGATGGAATTTGATATCAGAGTGGTATGTCGTTACGTAATCTGTCGACTCCCTCCTCGGCTCGCTTGCCTGCCCCGCCCCCGCGTTTTTGCTGATGGATGGATGAAGAGCAAGCCATGACTGTCTGTCTCACTTCAACTTACACCCGTCATCTGCTACTACATACAATCATTCGCTGCGTCTTCACTCATCCAGAAGCTTACGGATTAACATAATCACTTCGATGAACCGGTACTGACTGGGTAGAAAGACAAGTTTGTTTCTTTCAATTGATTTTGTGCTCGCTCTCATCCACTTCAATCTCGTCCCATTCTCGATAATCTCACCATGGCCACCTCGACCCAGGCCGTGACGGTATCCCTCCAAGACCTCGCCAACGGTATACCTCTTCCTCCTTGACACTTGCTGCTCATATCCGACACACACCTCACACTCTCAGGCAACGTCTCCTTCGACACCCTTGGGCAGGCTTTTGGTCCCGACTCACTCGGCATCCTCATCGTCAAGGATGTGCCCGCCGAGTTCGCCCAGCTTCGCCACCAAACTCTGTCCTACGCCTCCTACTTGGGCAACCTGCCCCGAGAAGAGCTCGGTGAGACACATCAGCAACCAGCTCACCCATCTCCCCGGTTGCTAATTGCGGGAATGCCGTCATAGACTGCCTTGAGAACCCTCAGGCCAAATACCTGACCGGCTGGTCTCTGGCCAAGGAAACGCTGCAAAACGGCCGGCCAGACACCCTCAAAGGCTCCTATTACGCCAACTGCGCCTTTTATCTCGATCCCTCTCTCACCTGCGCCCGTCCTACGCCCGAGTTCTCACCGGCAACCTTTCCCGAGTACCTCTCTCCGAACCTCTGGCCTTCGACCGCCGTCCTGCCGGGCTTTCAGTCTGCTCTGACAGACTTATGCCGTCTCATCATCGACGTCGCCGTGCTAGTTGCCCGCGCATGTGATCGTTTCGCCGAGCGCGATATCCCAGACTACCCTGCGGGCTACCTCGAGCGCGTGGTGAAGGAGTCGAGCACCACCAAGGCCAGGCTGCTGCATTACTTCCCGGCCGACTCTCATCATAACGCTGACGACTGGTGCGCCACCCACCTCGATCACGGCTGCCTCACTGGTCTGACGTCGGCCATGTTCATCGACGAGACCCTTCATCCGCCGACCGCCCCTCCCAGCCCTAGTGATGCTTCTTCTCTTCCGCCTCTCCCCGAGCTCCCCGCCTCACCAGATCCCCGCGCCGGGCTATACATCACTTCTCGCAGCGGCGAGACCGTGCAAGTGCGCATCCCGCGTGACTGCATTGCTTTCCAGACGGGGGAGGCGCTGGAACGAATCACGGCCGGACGCTTCAAAGCAGTGCCGCACTTTGTGCGCGGTGTAGGCGGAAGCGAGACAAGCAAGGTGGCGAGGAATACCTTGGCCGTGTTTACGCAACCCAACTTGGGCGACGAGGTTGATTTGCAGCAGCATCTGACGTTTGGCGAGTTTGCGAGGGGTGTCGTGGCCAAGAATACCGTGTCATAGCTGTTGCTCATCTGTTTTGCATGTGCTTGTAAGATGTGATATGTTCTGTCACAAAAGACGACCGTTTTTGCGTGACCCGTGAATCTTACTTGGAAGGCCAATGTTCCATATCTGTTTTTGTGTTCTTGACCACTTCCCCAATCCAAGTAAACATAATCCCCACCCTGCTTCTAGCGAGCCTCATCGGAAACGTCTTGAAACGGCAGTTTCCATCCCTGTTCTGCTAATTGTTGGTGCATACCCTTACTGATGATGGACTCCAGATAGCTATGGCGAAAATCGGCGTCCTCAGCTGATTGAACGAGAGTCATCCAAGATGCAGCCTGCGACGAACGGGATTCGAGACATGCAAGGTATGACGCGCGGTCTTTTCTGAGGACATCGCTGGGCGGTGACGCAATATCCAGTAGACGAAGGCATCGAGGGAATCCACCCGCCATTTGGATGGGCACCTTATCGGCGAACCCCCAATCAATGATACTGGACTCAAGTTGGTCTTCATAACAGCGAATGATTGGTGATGACGTACCCTGTAAGATTAAAACTTGAATCGACAATGATATTTTGCGGTGATAGATCGCCATGGTCCACAGCAAACAGGGCGTCAGGCAAATCAGCGAAGAGCATCTTTTCAAGTAGATGTTTCTGATCAACGCAGTCTTGTTCCGTGATATTGGGAAGGCGACCATCTCGGATCCGGGGGATCTTGTTGTCGATGATCCTTGTGAAATGCGCCACGGCAGGAACTCCTGTCATGGTCAGTCAGAAAGAGAGTCAGGAGGGATTGCGATGCATACTGAGTTCTTTCGTCAACTCGATAAGCGATTCCTGCATCAACGCCATTTGACCCAGGACCTTGTCTCGAGCTGGTTGAGTTGGGTAATCCTCAGACCAGGTCAGCGGAGTGCCTGGTATCCAAGTCAATGCGATGAAAGGGAACCCGGCTTCGTTGTCGAATGACGCGCTATAGCCCCGAAGCTTTGCAGCCCAGGTAAAGTGTTTTGCGCCAAGTTCTTGGAAGATTTTCACCTCGGCTCGAACCCGAATAGGGGCGGCTGCTCGATCACGCACGAACACTGGGATCCGTATGGCCCCTGACGAGAACAGGGCTTTGAGGACGCGACACTCGCCGCCACGAAAACTCTGCAGAATGGTCGGGATCTCGCCGTCGCTTCGAAATCGGGAGACGGCCTGGCCAATCTTGTCTCGGCTGAAATCTTGCTCATGCTTTTCCATATCAGCTAGTGGCGTGATGCGCACCCTGCTCTCAAACAAGGGGAAATGGAAGAGCTCATCAACGTATAGGTGCTGGCCAAAAGGTACCGCCGCCGCTCGGGCCCTCAGCAACACGTGTGCCTCGCTACAGCATTTTTACTTTGCCCGACTTTTGAGGAGGCATCTCTCTGTGCTGCATCATGCGAGAAAGCTGGTACGTTAAACAAGCCCCGCCGTTGGCATTTATGCCTGCCTAATACCCTGCAATGTAATACGTTGTCTTTTGGATGCGTCCTCACAGCTTTATGCCGTCACTTCTCTCTTCTCCTCGTCAGGACTTGAGCCCTAAATGAGACATCCTGGATCGACACTGGGTTTCGAGGCAAGGGTGTTCGTTGTCGCGGGAAGAGATCCCGACCATACGTAATGACAGCGGACAAGCGGAGAGAAGTACAAGGATAGAGCAGATTGGAACGGCGGCAAGAAAGGGTACCCTTCCAATCGAGTGTTGCGAATGGGGAGGGGGGCGATGAGGAAGGGCACGCATGTAACGAGCAGGGGTAGCTGAATTACGCAAATAAATGAAGATTGCGCTAAAGGCGGGTGATCAAGACCCCGGTTGTACTGTCATCCTGTCATGCAGTCATCTCCGTTTCGGGACATCATGACCCATGTAATGCGGCTCTGGGCGCGTGCGCTGGACCAAACAACGCCTTTCAAAAGCCTCACGGTCGAGAGACCAACAGAGCACCCCCTCAGTGTACACGTATTTATGGAAACAATAATATGCCGGTGGAATGATTATGAGTCACACGAAGTCATGCGGCTGCAAAGAACAACTGTCCAGCAGCATTTGGGCAGACCTGTACGTCCACTGCAGTTCATGCCCAACCGCTATATAACGTGAAGAGATGCCTCCTCTTTGACCTTGTATATCTCTTCTCAAGTTCATCATCCATACCTAGTCCACGCAATATCCAACCACAGACGGGTAGTCTCCTCTGATCGGCATCAAGGGCCACTCGAAATTTGAAACCATGACCAGCGCCAACCCCAGCCGCGAGGAGCTCAAGAGAGTCCAAAAGAGAATCAGCGAGCTCATGCGCGACTATACCGCACAGCAAGCCGAGCGTCAAAACTTACTGAATATCATTCAGAATGTGCCCGCGGACAACGTTCAACTTATGTCTCGGACTGCCTCCAGTTCGCGAGGGAAAAGACGGCATCCCGAAACAGAAGACATGGTATCCGCAAGAGATGATTTGCGGAGGCAGCTGGCTGAGAAGGAGGCCACTATCGGAAGGCTGTGGAGCAAGTTGGCCGAGTTGCAGGAGCGGGAGCGGGAATTAGAGGTGCAGACTCGGGGCTGCTAATATGGTGCTTTCTGAACTATGACGCAACCTCTGTGGTGAGGCTTTTCTTTCCAGCCTCCAACAAAGCCTTGACTTTTGTGACAAACTCCTTGATTTTTTGCTCCCGCTCATCGGGGACGAGTAAATCGTTCTCTCTCAGATATTCGGTGTAGCGCTCCGACTTCTGGAGTTGAAGCTCCACCTGCTCTGCAAGAATCTGATTCCTACTCTCTTCAAAGAAATTGTTCACCACTGTATGTTTGTCTGCTTCAGGTCCGAATAGCCGTTGGAACATGAAAGGGTAGTACACATCGATAAGGCTAGACGGGTGACGCAAAACTCCAACCATAGGTGAAAGTTCTAAAAGACGTTGATCGTCGTCGTGCGGACATATCCAATCTTGCCATAGCTGTGTCCAGCCACTCGACGTCTCATGCAACTCCTCGAGAACTTTGCGGAATTCTGGCCAGATCTCGGTTCGCCGAACACCTGTCATCAAAAGAAGGGTGCCAGGGTCGTGGCCTGTGATCCAGGGCGGTGGTACAAACAATTCTTGGGGAATGGTACTCGTAAACTCCCAGTCGAGAAGGCCAAGAATGTGGAAATCATCATCGACAATGATATTACCACATCGTAGATCCGGATGGGCCAATATGAACCGACGATCGCGCTCTTGCCATTCAGGGCTACTCAAGATTTCCTTCGATACACTGTCCAAAGCGAATATCTCCAGTTTTGCCGTCCAACGTGCAAGCTCTTCAGTTGGAAGTTGATATGTCTCCGATAAAATGTGGCAGTGAAGGTCTATGAAGCGTTTCGCGGATGTGAAAACTTCGGGGGATACCTGCTGTCCGCCCTTTCGTTCAAACTCGTTGACAGTCATAGAAAGCCAAGGGCCGAGGATGGGACTCTCATAGTCGTCCGGATTGTCTGGGTTGGGCATCAGAGAGCCTGCAGCCGGAAACTCAAGCTTGCGCAATTGCGCTAAGATGTCAGCAAGACCAATGTACACGTTCCTCCGTTGAGCCTCGGTGGCCTCGAAGAAGGTCCTCGTGTGAAGTTGTCGACCGTGTATAAAGTCCATTACCATGAATGGAATGCAATCGCCTTTGATCAATGTGGTATCCTGCCCATATGCATGTATATGAGGAACGGGAATCGTCGTCTTGCGCTGGAGGTACCTGAGATTGTTGAGCACTTAGTAGTGAATGCTTTTTAATCATTATAGGTACGAATTGATGCGTTATACCTTGTAGTTGTAACCTCACTTACGACCTTGGCCCAGGCGTTACTTGTCACTGGCACGATCGGGATTCTCAAAACCCGTGTGACATTCTCATCTTCGAAAAGAACAAAGAAACAGATGTTGAAGCTGCCATATTGTTGATCGACAATTTTGCACGGTCTCCCCCCGAAATAGCTCGAAGCCAGATCACAAACGGCAGTCTTGTCTATTAAATTGATGAATGCCTGTATCGAATCCTCAACTTGCTGTGAGGTGAGGGGATGGGTCTGCAGCGTGCTCCGGTCAGGCTGGACGCTGTGAGTTTGCTCAGTAGTGGAAGACTTTGGATCTCCTTTGTCCTGTCCCGTCGATGCGGATGACGAAATGTTTTGCACGTCCATTTCTAAGTCGGCCTAGAAGTCCATGGGACAGCTTGGCCAAAATAGTTAGACTCTTTTCGAACCGTAGTGATGAATGGCTACATGGTTGAGTTTGGAAGGTAAGCAAGCAGGTCGGGGACACGGGCGACGATCAAGCACAGTATCGGAAAAACATTGGCCCCGCTAGCATGGGAGTCAGCGGCTCAAACAGCGCATTCTTGATTTCCGTTAGGCCGCGAACACCTATTTTCGGACTGCCCATTTTACCAATGATGAAGTGGAAACGACCATGTTAGTTTACTGTACTCCGTACAGACCGGGATATCGTTTGGACTCGAGCGACGTTACCCTTCCCGATTCCTACTACTAAAAATACACCATACAAAGTTTGCTCGTGTCGCCAACAGTAAGGTACGTTAGTACGTTATCTTCCTAGGCCAGACAGACCTGAGCGTGGGGTATTAGTACCTATTACTGCTAGTTAAAAATACCCGACTCTACATAAATACAGCGAACGACGTCTTTCATCTTGCGTCATCACCACCAAACCTCCCATCACCATCCTCCCTTCAACCAACCTCACCACTGCATCAAACACACCACAACCACACCCAAAACATCCCTTACAATGGCGCTCCCCCCCAAATTCGCCGGCCACAGACTCGCCTTCACCACCTCCACACCGGACCCCTCCAGCCCACCAGGCACGCACACACTCGAGCTCTACGTGGACTACTGCTGCCCCTTCTCGGCCAAGATGTTCCGCACGCTGACCACAACCGTCGCACCACTCATCCGATCCAACGCCAGCTGGGCGTCTCGTCTAACCATCATCTTGCGGCAGCAGATCCAGCCATGGCACCCGTCATCGACGCTCATGCACGAGGCCGCCTTGGCGGTGCTGCGTCTCGCGCCCGAAAAGTTCTGGGACTTTAGCTCGCGCCTGTTCGACGAGCAAAAGGCCTACTTTGACGCCAATGTCGTAAACGAGACGCGGAACCAGACGTACAAGCGTCTGGCTAAGCTGGCGGCCGAGGTGGGCCTTCAAGAGGATGAGGTCTACGCGTTGCTGGAGATCAAGGATAAGGCGACGGAGGATGGCGCCCTGAATGCGGGGAATCAGGTCACGAATGATGTGAAGCTGGTGACGAAGATGAATCGGCTTGTTGGCGTGCATGTTACGCCGACGGTTGTGTTTGATGGGGTGGTGCATGATACGAGCTCCTCGTGGGGCAGGGAGGAGTGGCAGGGCTGGATGGAGAAGAATGTCGTGTGATGATGGGATTGAAACAAAAATCGGTGTGAAGTCATCAAGTTATTCCAGGCTTAAAAAAAGAGATACGATGTTCGTGTTGATCGGTAAACTGGTTCGGGTTCAGAGTAGTAGTGCAATAAGCTTGGACTGACCGTGTCCTAGTGCAGGGTAGGCCATCTCACTCGAACCCGTCCAAAACTTCAACCTACCTCGTAACCAACACACCTATCCATCTCACTCACAGTCGTGCCTCAAGCAAAATGATACCACCATTACACAGAGCCCTTCTTCCCAAACTCATCATCCGTCAAATCCATCCACGATGCCTTCCACCCCGTATTCCAGCCATTCTCTACCCTCTGACCCATCACGCGCCTCCCTCATCCCTCCTCTCCAAGCTCTACTCAACATCTCCTCCCCCCTCGCCATCCGAGCATAAGCAAGCAGCCCAGCGCGCCGTCCAAGAACAAGAGAGCAGCGAGCAACTCAGTGAGCTCCCTCAATTCCCTATTGTTTCCGCACGAGTCCAAAAAACCTAACGACGCGCCAGAAATCGCCGAGTCCCTGATCATATTCCACGCGGGCACGGGACGAACGACCTTCCTCGCCATGCTGAAAGTGACGTCGCTGTTCATCGGCGCATTCTTCATCCTGCTCGTCGTGCCCAGCTACGCCAGGGATCCTGCGAAAGCACCCTCGGACGTTCTTGCCGGTACGTTGTTTCGAGAACTCTAGGGAGCTGTCTCATCAGCTGATATCTTTCAGCGACCGTTGCAGGCTTATTTCCTCTGCTGTTCGTCTCCTTCACCACCGCCCCCTTCGTCACCCATATCCACATCCATCTGCCCTCTTCGGCGCGCACGTCCGTGCCTGCTCTGCAACGCTTTGTCCGCACGTCGCTGCCGCCGTCTACGCGGCTCACGCTGACGACCATGAGCGTCATTGGCAAACCGCGGTACAGTAATGTGGCTATTGGTAACTTGCATGCCGTGACGGGGAATAGTGCCGGATGGTGGAAGTCCCGCTTTGGTGTGGTCAATTATGTGCGCTCGGATAGGGGGCCTGAGATCGAGGCGAGGTCATGGTACATGTATCGTGCTGTGAATAATTTCTACGTGCAGAATCAAAGCACGGGAGCTGATGCGGGTAAGTACCAGAACAAAGGCGTGAGAGGACCTGTTGAGACGTGGATCTGGAGCGAGATCAGGGACAGGGTCGCTACGAGGCCACTATGAGCGGTAGAGAAAGTAACGTGTGATATCACATGACAAATATTGTATAATATTCATGGGCAGAATGCCTCTTTCGAATCTCTGTCCAATCTAGCCTGGCCGCTTTTTTGATTCAAGATGAGATGTAGATACAAGATAAATTCTGTACATACGACGCTGAAGGAAAAGGGGGGGTATAGCATGAGTAAAGGTAAAAGAAAACGTAGAAGACGTAAACCAGCCTGGAAGTGTGATGTGTAGACCACCGCCATGCTCTCGTAAAGAATCGGGTCGTGACATGTCGAACCAGCAAGACAAGAAAAGTCTGCCGCGCAATCACTTTATCCAACGCCTTGCCACCGTCAAACCTTCGTAACTCTCATGCTTGTCGTAAAACCGGCCCTGCTGTGAATTCCGTAATGCTTTCATCTCCGACGCGCGTCATGCCCACTCGCCGTTTCGATGCAGACCGGCTGCACCAAACGTCTCGAATTCCCTTGGCCAACTTCCAGGATGCCCCGATCGGCCGTCCCTTCGGCATACCTGCTGATGCTTCATTGTCTGTCAAAATCCCATGCACGTTTGAGGCCGCCTTCGTAGACGCTCGCCACCGACTCCTGCCACATGGCAGGCGTAACGAAGTTGGGCATCGCAGGGGCGCTCGTGTACTGCTGTGCGAGCACTTGCTGAGAGCGCGGGGACATGGACGAGCCCAGGGACTGCATACTTTGAAGCAATGCGGCATCCGTCGCCCCAGCCTGTGCTGTCATGTTCAGAGCCGGTGCTGTTGTCGTATCGGGTTGGGGTGGTGGGCCAAAGGAAGTGTTCCATTGTCTACAAGATGTCTCGTTAGCAAAGTCTGGTCGATAAACAGTATCGCTGAAGTCGTGTGTGGTGGTGAATTGACACTTACTCAAAGATTCGCGCCGGGTTCCACGTCGGCTGCTGATTCGGCAGGGCCATTCCCGGCTGTAGATTCGTTGCCTGACCATCTTGGGGCATCATGACCATCGACTGCGCGGCGGGAGAGTCATCATTACCGTCCATCGGACTCACGGATATGGGAGGTGTGATGGGATGACTTGTGTAACTGACGTTTGGGATATGTTGGCCGTCGAGGCGCCGTTCCATAGGGCCGCTCTGCTGAAGGGTGGATTGGTAGCCATGTTGCCCTCGCGGAGGGGTCGAGCGGTTGGATGGATGAGGGCTGCCGTAGGGGAACGTGGGCTTGAGCACAAACGGTCTCCTTACATCGGCCGAAAAAGCTTCTCGAATGGCATCGATCTGGTGCTGCAGATCCGGCATCGCCCAAACCTCCTTGACCTTTTCCATCACCCGCATATGACGTTGAAAGTACTCGCGCGCGTCGCAGTTCAGGTCAGGATCCGGGGACACAATGGCTACCTAGACACGGTGTAAGCGACATGTTCAGGAGAACGTTCTTCTTGTGAGCAAGATCTGGAGTCAACTTACAAGATGCAGAACCAAGCACGAGAGGCCAGCGTACACGGTGAAACTGTATCCACGCTGCATGCTTTGAAGACCAACCAAGCCAGACGACTTCAGAACACCCTCCTGAAGACGACAGAGGGCCCGCGCGGCGTTGTAACAGATCAACATGTGATGTTTCCACTGCACTTCGTTTGTGGTAGGGTCCAGGAAGGACAGAACGGGTCGATGGAATAAAATGACGGAGAGGTAGTAGTAGGAATGTAGATTGCCGAGAAACGACGAGGGCAGCCAGGGCGGCGACCCATCTGAGGGGAACATGACCGCCATGTCTGTCGGTAATTCGGCCAAGTAGGAGTTCAGTGCCTGTTCGATCTGCTGGTATTCAGGATCCATCCCCCACTCCTTCTTCTTCCTCCTTAGACGTCGATACGTGGAGCTCATGTTCCGGATGTTGCGCACAACTCGTACGATGTAGGTGAAGTTTCGTGCCGCATGGTAATCGTTATCGTCCCCGCCAGCAAGAGGTTGAGGCACGTCAAAGTCCACGGTTTCGGGGTCAACGGAGAGATCGTGGCGTCCTGTACATGTCGTTGTCAGTCGTGTGAGCTAATTACGGGGAAACAGAATGTGGCGAGGTTCCAAACAAAGAGTGCTAGCCATCGGGACAACAACACTGTACCACGACCCCGTTGAGGAGAGAATAAAGCTGGCACTAACCTTGGGGCGTTCCGACCATGACTTCGCAAACAAAAATGGTTTGCCAGATCCGAGTCCGTAGTTGACACTCGGCCGCGCTTGAATCGCATCCGTGCCCTAGTTGATGATCCTCATAGTGCTCATCCAGCCCCAAATCCTTGGCCATTTGGACGCACTGCACCACGGTCATCCAGGAGCGGTAATAGTAGCCACGTTTCGGGGCCGCCTCACGGGCCTTGAGAATCATGAGAAGAGCTTGAAGGGTGCTGAGCCTTGGCACGTCCATGAAGGAGTCGGCATGTCCTAGCCCAAAGTTAGTCGCGGATCTTGACGACATGGAATCAATCATCACCCACTAGAAGCCAGCGCCAGCCATTGCTGACCCTGTGCGGGGTCCTCGGCCAACCTGCCTCCGATGGCGAATAAAGCTTCGAGGATCAAGGGCGAGATGGTTTCCCGACAAGTGTTCCATTGCTGGTAGAATGCAGCCCTGTCCAGAACCGGCACATAGGGATGGACGTGGGTAAAGTACAAGTCGAAGTAGTGATCGGCGGCAGTATCGTCGGGCATGAGTTCAGGGGGGATGCGAATCTTGTGACCTGGTCCAGCCACTTTTGGCGGCAAAGCGACCTCGAAATCATCCTCATCCTCCACGGCCGGCTGCTCCTCTCGACGAAACGAGGCCTTGTTTCGCAGATACGGCGCTGTTCGCCAGATCAGCAATTACGTCAAGAGGCTTGCCCTCATGAAAGAATCACTCACCAGTTCCAAGCTCGTTCATTTTGAGACCGCCCAACAGATCGGCCAAATCTTGCTGCTGGTAGGAGTCGGTAGAGTAGCCCTCCGGTGAGGAGCCGTGCAGGGGACCGCCTTGAATGGGAGGTGTAGGAAACGAATTGGTGGCAACGAATGCCTGCTGCTCCAACATGGTTGGTACCGGTGGCACTGTGGTGTAATTCATGCTCTGCTGCGACTGTGACGGTTCGAAAGGGACGACGGGGAAGACGGAAGGGTCATTTTCGACGTAGAGGCCCGACGACGCGTATACATCGGATATGGGTTTGGAGGGCATCTGATTCCCTTGCGGTGGCATCGCAAGATGGTTGAAGGAGTCGAGAGACGGACCAAGAGGCTCGAAATTTTGGTTCGAGTCGGATCCTTCGTAGCCGTTCGGACGGACGCAATGGAGTTTCAGTCGGACACACGCTGAGCAAGGCCAGGTGTTTGTGGTGGCAGCATCGCAGCGAATTTTCCTCTTCCGACAGCCCTCGCAGGCTCTGGTGACTTTCCGACTGTAAGCAACGGCATGGGACAATCGATGTGACAGACACGACGAAGAAAGCGAAGCGGGACAGCATACCTTTGAGCCGCTTGTGGCGATTATGCTCATCGACGAAGACATAATCTAATCAACGGCGGTCAGCACGACGGACGAGGATAGAGCGACGAGAAAGAACAAGGCCTACTCTTTTGCGTCTCTCGTTGAGGATACTGCTGGGGCGCGAATTGAAAAGTGCCCATCTTGGCGTCCTGGGATTCCTGGGTCAAGGCGCGACGAGTCGACGAATCGGGGGACATGGCCGGCGAGCCGGGCTACGTGGGAGAGCGCGTGCGCACACGGGCGAAAGAAGAACTCGACAAAAGAAGACAAGGGAATGCTCGTGGTGGCTGACAACGGACGAAGCGGTGTCGGCAGTGGTCGTCCAGGCCGCCGGCGGACGACAGGCTCGCGGTGCCTCAAAGCGAAGGAGCGTGACGAACTGTCGGGACGTCGAGAGGCATCCGTCGGTGGCGGAATACAGCGAGCGTTCGAATGGCACGTCGGAGAGAAAGATGACGATGGGGGTTGACGGGGATGACGGGACGATGTTGATTGGCGCGAGCAGGCAGGCAGGTAAAGAAATCTTGCATCTGCCACTGGCGGTTACGCAGGCCGTCGGTCCAGGCAGGGCTTCTGAAGGATGAATGGGTAAATTGCTTTTAGGTATTGTTTGAATAAGCGAGGGGTATCTCCCAACTTTGACGCTGCCAGAGAGGCCCAACTGATGGAGGGGTGCAGGCAGACGGGCCAGACTTCGCTAGCAAGC
>JADHZA010000426.1:0-18836 GCA_018831705.1 Torrubiellomyces zombiae | reverse complement strand
GGGGAGGACAAGCTTCGCGCGCGTGCTGTGCGACAGCGCAAGGAAGCATTACGATATGGCATCGAGCGGCTGGAGCTGGAGACGATGCAGAAGGAGCGCGAGCTGAGGAAACGCTTGAATGCGTGACGTGACTTGGGATTGCTATCACCTCATCGTCGATCATATGCGCCTCAGTTGGGCACATTCTCCTTGGACGGCGGCAACAGATTCTCTTCATAATCTGAAGTGCTCCAGTGAGCCAACGCGGCCATCAATGTAGCTTACTGAAGCTATGGGCTCCACTCTGCGCACCACAAGCAGTTCGTCATCGGGCACCAGTGGACAGCCGTATCGCCGTTGCGCGCACAGGAATCGTGCTTGACTAGAGCTGCCCTGCGCCATGCATACGATCCGAACTTGTGCACAGTCGCGGGGACAGCATCCAGGGACTCGCGCCAAAGTATGAGTCGTAGACTATAGTCATGAGCTCATCCTATGCATGAAATCTCACGATACGCGTTGACACATTTTAAACAAGTAACATGACACGTCTCTGTTTGTATCCTGACCACTATTCCCGCCCCTCGTAGGAGGCTCTACAACCACTGTTGGAAAAACGCTGAGAACTAAAGCACCCCCAACGCCAATTTTGTTGCCTACCATCCACAGCCGGCCACGATGTGTCATTACGTTCCTCCGTCCGCCAAAGGAAAATCGCGGCCCACGTTGCGCAAACGACCAGCACATTGTCCTGAGAGGTATGGTGCATGCGTCGAGAATGGCCAACGAGGCCCAGTTGATGCAATCCCGCAGTTGGTGAAACACCAGTTTCCAAGCAAAATGTGAGCCTGCCGGCACGATTCGGGACGCGTAGGAACAAACACCCCAAACAGAAGTACTGCTGAAAGAAAAGAGAATGAATACAAGCGGTATGTAGGCTGCTGCCGGTCGGCATATTCCTACTACACTCCCCGTCCCTGAACCGGCCGCAAGCGAGAAAATTCCGTATCGCACAAAGTAGATCCCAAAGTCGTAGCTCTCAGGCAAAGAGGACGACAGCCAGAACGCCGTGACAGTAATGAAATTCCATATTTCATCTTAGGTCGCAGGACCATGCTTCGAAGCACAGTATGGGGCGTCAAGATGCGATGGCATTTGCTCGTATCTTCGCCTACAATAATATCAAGTAATTGCTGGGAGCGATACCCGTTCGTCCGTCTGCTTTTCGCGCCTGCCACCACCGCCCGCTGACGTCGGAGACTTCAAGAATTTCGTGCTTGCTGAATTCGATCTCGTTCGAGTCGTCGGGGTTCGCGTCGTAGCTATAAATGGCTTTCGCGCGGTAGGGGTATTCGGTAGGAGGTAGGACCTCCTCGTCATTGCCCGTCTTGCCGGGTTGTTGGGCGTTGTTTCCATAAGCAGGCATTGTCGACGCATGACCGCCTTGTGAGGCGCCGCCAACAGGCGAAGGGTTCTCGAAGCCGTTGAGCTGTGCTGATGTGTACATCCTCGGGGGTTGGACTGAGTTAGAGGTTTCGGGCCGGCCGGTACCCCCATAGCCTTGCATGGCTTGGCTGTGGACAGCGTTGGACTCTTTGGCCAGAGCAAACGAGTCAAGAAAGGCGCGAGGAGTGGAAGAGGGTGTTGACCCGAAATAGAATATCCATATGACCTGTTTGGTCCTCGGTCAGTCATCATTACGCTGGGTCAGCAAGCTTGCAGGGCCAAAGAAAAAACATACGACTACAATGGCGAGAAGGATGAAACCTGCGGCGGCAGCTTCTCTGGCCCCAGTCTTGGAGTAGACTAGGGAGTTGACACCAGTCGAAACCAGGACAAGGGCTACTGAAAGATAACCCGTGACTGCAACGTGATATGTCTGAATGGCATCACTGGCGACGACGACGAATACGCCTATGATGATGAAGAGGTTGTAGGAGATTGCCCACCAGGCGAAAGGTGGGAAATCTTTGTCAGGGTTTTCGGAGGAAGGCAGTCCTTTCTTTTGGGTAGCCTGTATCTGAGCAATTACGCAGGAGACGAAGGTGATGAGCCATGCGAGCTGTCGCCGTCGTGTTAGTAATTGAGTCAAAAGCCAAGACACATTAGCGCAAAGTTAACACCTACCATGCCGATGGAAATCGTGGCCAGGGCAAAGGGGTCGCCGAGAATATTGCCCACTTGGAACTTCCTCCGAGCGTACGCTCGTGAGTTGTCCATTTTCTTCAGCGACGGAGAGTAGGCGGAGCTGTAGACGGGCATATGGGAAAAGAGAAGCGAAAGCGTCGATCAAAGAGGGAGTGATCGCCGAGGCGGGTTGAACAAAAGGAGAGAGCCAATCGACTCCGACTGTGCGGGAATTGCTGGTGGCGCGCGACGGGACGGACGCAATGACCAATGGCCAGGGGCGGCGACGACGGTGATTGGCTTAGGCGACGTTGGGTAGAAATCATACGACGAAAACGGTCGAGATGGACGGAGGCAACGAGATGCTGTTTAATACACGGAGATGAGAGAAATGACGGCCTGATGACGATGGTAATAATGATGGTAATGATAGTGTGGTAATGGACGTCCACAGACGACAAGACGAAACAGGGAAGGAAAAAAACCACCAGCTGCAGCAGAGAAGGAGGAAAACGGAGGGGGCTTCAGGCTCTGAATATGCCTCGAGATAGTAGGTGAGTGCGAGCGGATCTTCCGCTTGTTCGCTGGGAGGCAGAGAGCGTGCGTGTGGGTGGTTGGTCTTTGCGCTGTGTCAGCCGCAGTGGAAGCGTCGGCAGCGAGATTTAGGTGGTGATTGCGGTGGTGCTTCGGGTGGGTGGGTGGTATTGTAATGCGCCTGGGGGTTTCGTACGACGAGCAGTCAGCCAAAAGATTCGTTCGAGCTGGCTCGTCGGCGGAGTCTGAGCCGCTGTGAGTCGAACGAAGAGATCGCGAGAGGAAGGGTGGAAAGGAACAGAAAGAGGGGAGAAAATTGACATGAGGTCCTGAATGTGAAAAAGATGGACGTGGAAGGGAAAGTAGGCAGTGGATGGGAAGGGGGTCGACGGATTGGATGGAATGGAGGAGCGGAGTGGGAGTGGAGTGTTGAAAATAGGTAGCTGAACAGAATCGGAAGGATCAGGGACTGCCACGATTTCTCGGGACAAGCAGCCGTTAGTACTAAAGGATGGGCAGTATTAGCGCTATTACTCCGTAGTATTACTTGTATTATTACCGAGTCGTGGTTTTTCTGACCGTAGCTTGGCAGGTTTGGTATTACTACTCCGTGCGTAGACACTAGACTCTCGAATTCCTGAGAGCGGCCAGAGAGACAAACCAGACCAGTTGACTCTCGGGATGCACAACGAGACCCAATCCCTCACGTACGAAAGCTGCAGGCAGGGGTTGCGCCCGGGGCGAGCAAGGGTTGACACGTTGGCAATGGGGCCTACCATTCGCGCTGGTACCGGTACAGAACTTCCAAGTAGCCGTCTCGCAAGTTGTCCGATTCCCTGTTGCCTGGGAGGGTCCGCCAAAGGCTTGCTTGATGGGAGAGCGATGCGAGAAAGGGGCGGTGTGGCTGATGCTGGTTGATGGTTACTGGTTAGTTGTTAGGCCTACAGCTTACAAGTTAAGCTTTCTCTACTACAGCACAAGCCCGAATGATCAAGAGTTGAGGTCGATCGATCATCTCGAGTTTGGTATTCTTTCGCTGGCGACTCATACAATACTTGTACGACTTGTACGGAGTACAGTACAGCTGTGTTACCTTGTCGTGCATAATCCTGTCGGTGATGACCGTGCCTTGATGACGACGACCTTATCGCGATCCTCGGCCGTGGAATGAGGACGCCCATTTACGCGCCTGGGGATGGAATGGGGTTTCGCGCGCGATACAGGTAGAGCATGCGTGCTGGGCGGTGGCGTCAAGCTCTGCAAAGTTGAACGCCGTCATGGCCCGTTTGACCCAAACCTGGTTCCGGAAGAGCTACAATGTCCCAAGAACGATTGGATGGCCTCTGACTTTGGCCCATCTCGGCCAATATTATGCCAAAAGCCCTCCCCCCTTCAGCTCGGCATCGACCGGATGTGTGTGAAGGGGTGCGGCCTCACCCAGTAATCACTGGCGTACTTGGAGGCCACACCACTACTTGTAGGTTAGCACGGCACGGACGGTTAGACTGTACCTGTGCGCCATCACTTCGATAGGTACTGGTACGAGCACATGATAGTATTAGTGTGCCCACCTGCCGGCACCCTTGATGGCTTCGCCGGCCCTACCATGTACTTGTAACTGTAGGCCTATGTACCTACATGCTGAAGCTCCGTCGAAGGCTCTCCCGAGCTTCTTCTCCTCCCCCATCCTACTCTCCCGGAAGCAATAAGCGTTCACGCGTTACATGCTGAGAGAAGCAGCTGTCCGAAGCCGGCCGACGAGAGTTTGTCCTTGTCTTGTTAATACAAAGCCACCGCTCACAGACACCAGCCACATAAGCATGCAACCCTGCCCCCTTTCCCTGATCGATGCAGGGGTAGAGGCTAAAGATGACACTGGGAAAGAAAAGATCCGGCCGGATACGGTCGTCTTTCTTCTGTGAGTCCACCTCGACGCTCGGGCTTTGTTTCAGCAGTCATGCTCGCCTGTGGGGACCGTCAGGGCCACGTTTTTACCCTACAGCAGCCTCCAAGCTCTTTTGCCTTTTTTGCTTTGCTCGCCTGGAAGGTTAAATTAATTTACAAGTATTACGGAGCACGGCAGGTACAGAACTGCGTAAGCACATGATGCATGCATGGGCATGAGGCCGACTTGATCCAAGGGTTGGTGACCGGTCTTCTTGACAGACAGACCGGCTGGACATTGGGCTGTTACGAGCCAATGGTTTCTGAAATGCCGTCCCTGACTTGGCGCCGGGCTTCCTGCAGACGTATGTAGGTATGTAATACTCGTCCTCACGTCGTCCATCCGTAGCACTTGGAAACCAGTCGCATGTTCAGCCGCCCCCCAATCGATGCGCCAGTCTGTTACAGATGGAGTCCGAACGAGTGGTAATGAATGACTGCACGTTGCTCGGCTCTGCTGACGCGATCCGCGACGACGCATTCTCACACGCGCCTTGAGCTTCGGCCAACGCAGTACCGATGCAACTGACAGGCAAAACGTGGCTTCGAAGGAGTCCAGGAAAAGTAGCGGCTGTCAAGTCCCCCTGTTCATCTCATCTGTGCTCGCAAATGAGCCTCACCCGCCGGGAAGCGGAGCAACCCCGACTAACTGAGCAGAACTCCGTTGGTACTCTTCTTTATGTACAACAGGCCAACGGGATCGGTAAAGATGCTGCTACCAACTGTCTCCGCCGCGAGACCAACATACATTTTTGGGTTGACTTAAAGCCTTATTTTCTCTGTAACACCGCTACCAGAGAAGGAAGCCTGAACAAATCCCGCGACCCTGATTAATTCTATGCAAATAACCATTCCAGCTCCTTACTTCATTTGGCCACTCTTGCCAATCACACTGTCCAAGAAGCAGCAAAGAGCCATATTTGGAATGTATCTGACATTTCATCCTCTAACCATCGATTTGACCAGATTTGACGGCCTGTGCGCAAGAAGAAAAACGAATATCAATTAAAGGGTATCAAATGACTGGTTTTGCAAGTTCATACCATCGTAGCATAGTAGTCGTCACGCATTGAGAAGTAGGAAGACTCCCAGATGGGACGACGAGAGTTGGAAGACATCTTCAATGTCGACGTCACCCCAAGATTCCAAATGCTACAGCTCCTTCTCCTCCTCTCGAGCTCTTTCCGTTCTCCTGACTTGTCGCTCGACCATCTGCACCCGGCCCTCCACGTCTGCCAGTGCTCTCGAATTATTTAGCACCGTGCCCTCGTACCATGATTTGACTGCAGCCTCGCTTCGCCGCCGGAGCTGCGAGATCTCTGCCGCTTGAGCGACCTGAGTCGCCTCTATCGCCCTCATTCGACCCGTCATCGAAATCAGCGCAGCGCTTTCCGAGGGGTCGGGGATCGGTGTGTCCTTGACGGCGGTGAGAGAGGACAGGGTCGCGTGAAAAGAGGAGGCAGACGCAAGGACTATCGACCGTATTGCCTCGATGGAAAGCTGTGACGGGGGCTCGGTAGGGGCAGGCGTATGGAAAAAGTCTGGGTTGGCTTTGTCTGTGTTCTTAGTGTCAGCATGTAGCACGGCTCAAGGCTGGGGGGTTGCGAAGAGCAAGCATACAAATCTTGAGCAGCTCGCCGTACACACGGACCTGGGACACCATTGAGGAGAATCGGCGTTCCAAGTCGGCTATCCTCTGCACAGCAGGGCCATGGTTCGAGGGCGGATGGAACGACGTTGAACCGTACAAAAGGTGCTCTACTCGAAGCAGGCGTGATTCGAGGAGCGAGATGGTGGAAAGCGTTGTTTGATCCAGGTTATTGTCCATCGCCGATGGCTCGGTGCATAGGGAGGTCGGCCCCTTTAGCCAAGTCTAGCTCCAAGCTTCAGACGCAGCTGGACCGTGGAAGCGAATTCAAACTCTGAGTTCTTTGTATATGGTCAGCCTTGCGGCTCTCGTAACGAGCTTCGACGTCCCTTGTTGCAGCGCGAATGCAGGTCGAATCGTCTTTGTGGCGCGAGCAAAGGTGCATGATTGGCTGCGGCGCGAAACGGGAAATGATTCCTGGGGTTCAAGTCCCACTTCTTGTCCCTGTATCGGTATGTATGTCAGCGCAAGGCCAGTTCTGCATCTTTTCTGAGCTCGCAATACAGATAGACCAGCAACCTGTCTCATCGACGCAGACAGGCCTCCTCCGTCCTCACCCTCGTCCGGCCCTGGCTTGCCACATCCAGCCACAGTCTACGTCACTTGCCATCCCAGGGCCCTCCCCGCGAACAGCCAAGACGGCCAAGAACCCGAGTCCATCGATTCTGCGCCGCAGGAGCAGCATTGCGTTGCGGCGCAGGGCACGCCCCAGACACTGACGTCTCGGTCAGCGCCTGGTTTCGTGTTTTCCAGATCATCTTCAATTCGAAAAGGGTGTCTCGAATCGACGTGCTCGAATGCAGAGGGCGGCTCTGCGCCGGCTATGAGCAACTACCAGACGCTTCCGCACGCAGACGCCTCCCACGAGGCTGCCGGAGCCATGTCTCGGTATGCTGTTCTTCATGGGCGGACGAAAGGCTATGCGTCCGACGACTGACCACGAGCTTTCGCGTAACAGGACACGACGTCGAGGCGGAAAGGATGTCGGCCACGGCGGGCAGGCCTCGACGATAAGCAGCATCGTCAATCTGCTAAACACAAGTCCGTCCCGTTCGACCATTATATTCAGATGACATGCTGACCCTGTGTTCGCTAGTCGTCGGAGCTGGTACGCTGGCAATGCCTTCGGTCCTCTCGCATATGGGAATCATGCTCGGCGTCTTACTCATCGTGTGGTCTGGATTGACGGCGTCCTTGGGGTTATATCTGCAGTCAAGATGCGCTCGCTATTTGGATAGGGGGTCGTCATCTTTCTTCGCACTGTCGCAGATTACGTACCCGCAGGCGTCCGTCATTTTCGATCTGGCCATTGCCGTCAAGTGTTTTGGCGTGGGTGTCTCGTATATGATCATCATCGGCGATCTGATGCCCGGCGTCGTTCTTGGAATCAACGGCCGAGCTGAAGAAATACCGTATCTTGTCGATCGACACTTCTGGATCACGGCCTTTATGCTTCTCATCATTCCTCTGAGTTTCTTGAGGCGCCTAGACTCTCTCAAGTATACGAGCATTGTCGCTTTAGTTTCGATTGGATATCTCATTGTTCTCGTCGTTTACCACTTCGCCGGCGATGTACACACCGATCCGAGCAACATTCGAGTTATTAAATGGGCCGGGGCTGTGGAGACGTTGAGTGCCTTGCCCGTCGTCGTTTTCGCTTATACATGCCATCAAAATGTTTGCCTCACTTCAACTGCATTACCACCACGGCACAGCTAACCCCGTCGCAGATGTTTTCCATCATGAACGAGATTAAAGACAACTCACCTTCCAGCATTGTGGGAGTTATTGGATCGAGCATCGGCTCTGCGGCTTGTATCTACATCTTGGTCGCCATCACCGGCTACCTTACCTTTGGAAATGACATTGTTGGAAACATTGTCTCTTTATGTAGGTCACACCGTTGTTATCTCTAAAGTTTCGTAACAACTCACATATTCGCAGACCCAACGGGTGCAGCATCAACGATTGGCAAAGCGGCCATCGTCATTCTTGTTTTGTTTTCCATTCCCCTGCAAGTACACCCTTGCCGTGCGTCGTTGGACGCGGTTTCAAAGTGGCGACCGGGTCGTCCTCAGTCGCAAAACGTTCGCCCGGGATCTCCTCTCCTGACACCCCAAGTAGCATCTCGAAGCGATCACGGCGGCACCACGCCCATGTCCGACACTCGCTTTGCATTTCTAACCACGCTCATTCTGATGCTGTCCTACTTCACTGCTTTATCAGTGAGCAGCTTGGATCGTGTGCTCGCTTTCGTTGGCAGCACCGGCTCCACTTCCATAAGCTTCATTCTTCCTGGGTTGTTTTATTACAAGATTAGCGATCCGGAGAGCATTCACCATCAGAGACTGTTAAAGGAGGACGATGATATCGACGACTTGAGCCCGTCAGACACAGAGGCAGGCGATTCAGCGGCGGAGAGTGCTCCTCGACCGACCGCTTCCCCTCGCGGTGTCGGCGGGCAAGGTCCTTGGCGATGGAGAAGGAAATGGAGATGGGACCTGGAGCATATGGATCATGGCCTGATACGCAAACTTGCCCTCAGCCTGGCAATTTATGGAATAGTTGTCATGGCTGTCTGTCTTGTTATGAACGTGTTTTTTGCTGTCGCTCACTAGTTTGACTCTGGCGTCTCTCATGTTGTTTTTTTTTTTTGGTTGCTTCATTCTCACGGCTTACCATGGCTACCGGAAGAGGTGAACACGACTTGCTGACGATGGTATGGTGTTCGATGCAAAAGACTTGTTGTTGTTTGGATTGGCCCTATACAATGGCGACATCATGGAGTAGCGTTTTCTTTTCTTTCCTCCTTTTGATGGGTCGTTTTACATATGGTCGACGGCCATGCACAAGGAGGTGCAGCGCATTGATCTACCTCTCTGCTATACTCAAGAGAAGCGCTGTATATTCTGTTTCGACTTTTGGTTGGACCAGAGAATCGGTAAGAGGAAACCCTTTCCTCGATAAATCTGTATATGTAAACCTGCGCTGTACGTCGATGTGACATGATATTCCGGTTCACCGAATATGAAGAATCAAGCGGTGGGAAAAGATCCTGCCTCAAGAAGGTATCACACCAGGATTTGTGCTCAAAAAAGATCAGACTGCCTTTCCATGATAATACAAATAAACCAGTCAATTCATCAAAGCAGCCAAGCGAACCAACCATATGCCTTGAACCCCCAAACGCCGCGAAAATGCCCAACCGCATCGCACATACCACCTCTTCGAAATATTTCCTTCGGTATTGGTCACCGAATCTTGACCTCCGCCGTCTGCACCTCGCCCTTCTTCTCATCCGGCTTCGCACCAAAATGCTTCTTGGGCAGGATACCCACCATGGATAGCAAGCGCCAGGCCGTATCGGTCGGTTGCGCCCCTACACCGACCCAATACCGCGCACGTTGCACATCCAGCTTGATATCCTTGTGCAGGCGACCGGACGTGTCGTAAGGATCAGGCTTGGGGACGGGGTCGTAGGTGCCGAGAACCTCGAGGGGGCGGGAGTTGCGTGCTGTCCTAGATAGTGACTCTGTGAGAAATGCGCAACGCGAGACAGTGAACGAAAGGCGTACCGTGCGTGGGCGACGACAATGTTGTAAAAGGGGGAGTTGCGGCGCCCAAACCGGGCAAGACGGATTTTGACGACCATTATGCCTCGATGGATTGATTATACATGGCTGTCGGTCAGTGCAGGAGAGCTGGGCAGTCATCGCGACTTTTCTGACCTGTCCCGGTGGACGGAAGGTTGGTTTTGCCGCGCCGCACCGCCACTCCAGACTACTGATAAGATTACGCCTGAGTGGCACCCCTCGGTGCAGTGATGTCACTCTTCTCATTTCATCGACTACAGGTCTGCGAGGTCTTCATCAAATCTGAGCACTTCTTTCGTGATACAATTATTTAAGAAGCAGCTTATCCTGTTATCTTTGACCGTAACTCGAGAACATGGCAATCAAGGTAGGCGGTCGTTGGGCTAGATGACCAGTGATGAGCACCCTGCACTGATACGCAAATCAGACCATCAACGCCAAAGCAGCGGCAGCGCTCGATCAGGAGCTCATGAGCACGTGTGCGTTTTCCATCGACCAGCTCATGGAGCTGGCTGGACTTTCAGTCTCTCAAGCTAGTAGGTGATCTAGTTCAACTGTTAGTTTCGTGTGGAAATCTAAACGACTCTAGTCTACCGTGTCCATCCGATCAACAAAGGTCGTAAAGTTCTGGTTGCTTGTGGTCCTGGAAACAATGGTATGGTTTGTCTCATTGAGATGGGAACGGCTTCCGCAGAGTTCGTACGATAACCATGCGTAGGTGGCGATGGGCTAGTCGCGGCACGACACTTGTTCCACTACGGCTATCAACCAACCATCTTCTATCCTAAACGGAGTAAGAATGACCTTTATCAGGTACGTGGACCTCGTGGACATCGATGTTGCCCGCTGAAGTCTTGTCTGAGAAGGACAGGAGTAACCCAGAGTGAAGAACAAAGCTCATTGAGCTCACGTGTCTATTCTTTAATTTTTGAGTTCATTTTGTTCGTGCAATTCATAGCGACAGCATGTCAAGTCATGTTCCATCTAGTTGTTGTATGCCGAGTCGAGCGGATGCTGATTGTTTGCCCAGCGCCTGACCAAGCAGCTTGAGAGCCTCAACATCTCCTTCACTGACGACTTCTCCTCCTCTTTGGCCTCGACGGACCACGTAGTCGACGCCATATTCGGTAATTCTGTTGCCTCTGACAAGTTGCCCCTGTACTGATGGAAAACGTAGGATTTAGCTTTTCTGGAGAAGTCCGAGAGCCGTTTCCGAAGGTCATTGAGGCGCTGCAGCAGACGAAGCTACCTGTCACCTCGGTAGATGCTCCCTCGTCATGGGACATCGAGAACGGGCCACCAGGACAGGGGTTGGGCAGTTCGTTTATGCCTACGAATCTGGTTAGTCTTACAGCACCAAAGCCACTGGTAAAACATTTCAAAGGACGACATTTCGTGGGTGGACGGTACGTACTTTAACGTGCTTTCTGTTCTCTTACCGACAAGCTGAAATCCAGAACAGATTTGTCCCTCCGTCGATTGCGAGCAAGTATGGGTTCGACGTGCCAGCGTACGAAGGTGTCGACCAGATTGTTGAAATGACGCCTGGGGTTGAAAGACTCTGAACCCGTCATAGTACATTGATGCTCGCAAGGTTGGAGAGTGATGTTCCACGCGATAGGGGTCTCCGTCGAAGACATGATATCGTCGGCCGTCAGAGGCGTCACATAACCATACAACCTCCTCTCAAGCTGTTCGGACAGACTGGGCTCGGACACTGCCCCTCACGCATGTCCTCGTGTTCGGTGGCCAGGCCGTCGGGACAGGCAATGAGGGGAGGATGGAAAAGGTGGCAGAAGGCGACATAAACAAGGTATACTTTCCCGCAGACTGGGCATTGGAATGTATGCTCCTTGCACATTTATCGTAGCTGAAGCTTCAGTGCAAAATCGTTTCCGAGAGGTTTATGATATCAGGATTGCTCATGGATGGGACGATGATAGGGGCTGTCGATGAGGGAACCAAGCAGGATGAAGCGAGGCCAAGTGAGGAACTCGCCGATCACAGCTTGAAAGGACCGAGCCGAAGAAAGGAGCAAGCGCCGAGCTGACGATGGCGAAGAAGTCTTCCACTGGATCAGCAGGACCAGCTGAGGACTTGATCGGGGTGGGCGAATAATATAACAGACGGCGACATCGGGGAGCACACAAAGAGTCGGGCTGAGGATATGTGTTGGCCTCGGTGGGACTTTGAATTGCTTGGAGCTGGAAAACGTCTGGCCTGTTCAAGGACGTACAATGTGTCGAAAACGTGGCCAAAGCAAGGAAGTCAGAAAGGGCTTGGTCTGCTAAGAAAGTCTAAAGGACGGCTGGCGCCGGTGTGTAGTCGTTCAGGTTCGGAACGGGCCCCGTTGGCCAATGGAACCCGGGTGGCAAACCGTAACAAGAACAACGGATGAAACGGAGACGAGCCATTGCGAAAGTGATGAGGAAAAAAAAAATGTTTGGTGCCCTGCTGAACAAGCAACATGCTGTGGTGCCGGCATCGAATTGGGCGCGGTGTGAAGGCGCCAATGAGTCTTCCGGAGCAAAAGCTCCAGGAGCGCTGTGACGTGCCAGCGAATCAACGACGGCGCCTCGCAGAGGATACAGAGATCCGCTTGTCTAGAACACCGAGGACCATATGCTCCTTTGTTTTTGTGCCCTTGCCTATTACTATCTATCTATGTACATAACAGGGGGAGGAGAAATTTTGCGCACGAGGATGAGTAAAGTTGCTGCGAAAAGCCTGATCGACATCTATGTATCTTCTCTCTTTCTTGTGGGATTTTGCCACCGGCGCGATGATTCTAAAGCTGAGGCTTCCGATCATCGAGGTCGGAGCCAAGCCACACTCAATCACATGGCAAGTGGGAGAACCCGCAACCCGCTGGGGCTTGGGGCTGCAGGATAGATACTGTACATAGATACGGAGTACATAGAGGCATGTTTGCTGTGGTTGAAGGTGGCGTGGCGGTGGCTTAGCTTGCCCAACCGGGATGCGCTGCCGCACATCTGCGGAATTATTCGACATACAAGTAATTACTCACTTTTTTTTTATGACCAGTTCATCATCATGGGCAAAAGGTAACACATGCATATGCACAATGTCGCCGTTTGCCGTCGATCAGCAGACACGAGGCTATGCGTTGACAGCCAAAGTCGGAAACGATTGGATCTTTTTGCTCCAGGATCAACCGAGGCAGTCAGCAGACCTTCAGCTCATCAGCGGATACCTACAGCTGTTCTGACAGGGAAAGCCAACCATGATGCCTGGGCAATGGGGTACTTTCAATGCCCATTTTCTCAGCCCTTCCCGCGAACGCAACAACGAGCCAAGACGGACGGACCACTTTACGCGAGCTGTGGAGAAACTGGCATGTTCCTGCACCACGACTTTGCTCTCTCCCAATTGGTTTTGACCTTTGCGGTCGAGGCCTCGGCGCGTCAAGGGTGCCCTTAGGCTCCGACACCACTAGCGGCGCCACGTTCCCGCTCTTGGCCCCTGGGATCCCGAGCCTATTGTGGCGTTGGGGGGGCCGACCAGATTCGCGGGCGGCAAACGAGGGAATAACCCAGGCACGCCAGGGGGCCAGGGCCGGCCCTGATCTTGTTGGGTGGGAACAGCCACTGACCGACAACACACGCACGGACGCGTGGCGAATGTGCTTCCCGACGTATCAATTGTCTTTTGCTGATGTGGCGCAATCTCGCCACTCCCCCCACTCGACTTATACGTTGCTTTACTTCAATGACTTCATCTGCCGGACCAGACTGTTTCCTTCTATTGGAGACGGAACTTTCGCATGTACTATGGAGCCTGGCTTCCATTCATGACCCGATGCTTCTTTTGATTTGTAAGTGGAAAAATCAGCCCGGTGAGGTATTAGGCATCTTCATTCTTTCTCGTCGTGGCCCCCAACCACTCTTCTCAAATACGCAGAGACCTGTATGATCAGCATCACTTCATCCTCGAATGCTGGATGCCTCTTCCTCTTCGACCGAGGCAGACGATGTGGTATCTTTGCAAAGGCTTGTCGACGGTCAATGTCACCATCGGCTGAGAGGAAAATATCAAAGTTTCATCAGCCTTGGGGTTCGATCGAAAGCTGTCTCGAGCATAGACAACAAGCAGCCAAGGTAGAGAGACATACGACAAGTCATGTCATTCAATGTCATGCAGTTCGGATATGCGTTGAAGAAGCCGGCTTTTCACGGCCATGACGGGAATGCGTGAGCAACGAATCCATCAATGAAACCAAGGCGGCCAATGGAACTGCGATGGCTTTGCTAGCTGCTACAGGTGCCCCTCTCCGCCTTCGGGTCAACGACCAGGAGCAATTGGACCTTGCTTTGGAAAGCCGAAACGAGACGCTGTCACTGCGAAGTGCAAATAGAATAGCTACAACGGCGTAGCAAGGACGAGCAAACACTTCGGTGGGCGAATTTCGCCACCTAGAACGAAACAGTCGAGGGTCGAGACTTGGCATAAAGGAGAAGAACCGCATTGTTCGCGCTTTAGGTCTGCAGAGTATGAATGGGAGCCTGGAGTCTGCAGGCTGAAAGTTGCTTGCTTTTATTTTCCTGCCCATGCATCTGATGATAGGCCAATCCATTGCTTTTGGAGAGCATCTTTGAAGACAGGATGGAGGAACAAGGGAACCCGATAGAAGCATACATCTGGTGTCGTTGATATCAGACATTCCGCAATCCATGTCATCATCATGAGCCATCGAAGACGGTGTCAGACTGGATGTGTATCCAGCTCAGGTATGTGCGATTCACGGAACAGCATCTTTTCATCTAGCGGTACTTGAATTTTCTCATCACCTGAAGCGACTCACGCCTTCAACCGCCACCAGCCCCATGCCACAGCGCCCAGCGTGGTGAATATGCCTAACCAGACGAGGGCGGCCGTGGTGACAATCTTTTTGCCCAGGGCTTCCACGGCTGCCGAATCGTTGGCACGGGGAAAGGGCTCATTTGGAATGGGCTTGTCGAGGAACTTGGCGAGAGGCTCCCACCCTTGTTTGAGCTGCATCTCAAGCAAGTTCTCTGGCTTGACGATGGAGCGGACAAAGCTCTGGTACTTTTCGAGTCGATCTGGGATCGTGTCAGCCCTTGAGCTAATAACGGACAGTCGGGGTGAAAGGAAGGGAAGGGAAGGGAAGAAAGTCGACATGCCTCTGTTCCAATCTGGCCCGAATCGCTCCGTGTCCCTGGATGGCGAATTAGCCTTCATTTCTTGAACCCCATCATGAAGGATGGAATCTTCCTTGTGGGCGCAGACTCACGTATCGACCATGCCTCTCAACCAGGTCGTCGTCCAACGCCAGCCGGGACAGGGCCACAGCAAGACCTTGAGGAAGAGCATGTTGCTGGTCTGATTTATGACGGCCTGCATGCTGTTCCACCAGCTGTCCGGGTCGCGGGTGACGAGCACGACCTTGGCATCGGGATACAGCTCGAGCAGTTCCGGGAGAAACAGTGGTGTGGCTGGCGAATCGGCGACGGCGACGAAGCCGGCCATGGCCTCCCGCAGCAGGCGGAGCAGGGTTGGTTTGTCGTGACGATGTTGGAAGATTTTGGTCCACAACCTGACGTAGGCTTTTTTTTAATTTTTAACAGGTCAGCACTCCGGTGAGTGGAGTTACGGAAGCAGGTAGACTCGTACAATCCTCGCGGCCGAACATCTGGGTGCCGCCGTGCATGACGGGGCCGTTGAGGAGCTTCTCCAAAGCCATGGCCGTGGAGACGGTGCCGGTGCGGGAGTAGCCGGCGCCGATGACCTGGATCTCCTGCGAGGGATTGGTCGGCACGGAGGCCACGCCGCCCATGATTGCTGCTTTTACTGGTGTAGTTTGTTGCTAGAAGGGGGAAAAGGTGTGAGGTGGTTGAAGACGGGACGATGGCCGCCGCATAAGCCGCGGGGGAGATGGTTCAACGTATTGAGATGCTGCGACGTCACCCCAGTGCTTATCACCCACTGATAGGTGCATACCTACCACGTTCAATTGTGGCTTCGAGGTGCATACATGTAGCTACTACTGTATGTACATGGGTAAGGAATGCACGTGTCCAAACGCAACCAGTAATTTCAGTAAGATTACGGAGTATTACTGTAAAGAAATTACCGCGCTTACCTTGGTAATTCTATGCATCAGGAGTAGTAGTATTCATCATGTTCCCAATTTGGAAAAGAAACGGCCCGCCAGAAGAACCGACCAACGGAGGCTATCTACAGGAACTCGTATCTTCTGCCAGGAGAGCGCTCAAGACTCTAGATTTGTAGGTATATTGGAGTCAGGACAGGCAAGCACTGACAGTTTCCATCCGAGCGCGAAACAGACGAGCCGACCCATCTCTCCACAGCATCCACCGAGCCCGACGGATCGTCAGGACCTCGGCCGAGTTTGTCGCTGGCGTAGCACATGTCCTTTCGAAGCAGTTCGACATAGAACTAGTGGTAAATACCTGTACATGGCGCAGTCATCGCTGAGCGAGGGGTTTTCGGTGTGCCACGCAGGCCATGATCATCGCCCTCCGGGTTCCCTGGAATAATTGTCTCGGGACAGCTCGTCCGTTGCGGTATCATGGTGTTCTGGTGCCGGGGAGTTGGCAAGCCGTCAAGCATCAAGTGCAATAGCTTCGATCCTTGCCTGTCTATTTCCCTCGCTTTCCGAAGGATACATGATAGCTACTACGAAACAGTAGACTGAAGTCGTATCGTTCCATAGCTCAAGATACCCAAAACGCACATGCTCTTGATGCAACACGTCATCCTGAACTAGAAGTATGTGCCTGTCATCTAGAAAGTCGGCTACTTGTACCAAGATGCAACCACATGGGTGGTATCGAGCATACAAATACACCTTCTCGCAACCAACTAGAAGCGTGCCTGCATGCTCTCTACAGGTATTACGGTATCCTGCACATGCATACCAACATGCACGCACAGGTACACGATGCCACACGAACCCCCATCACCCCGACGCAAACACCACCGTCTTAGAACCGTTCAAAAACACCCTCCCATCCGCATACCACCTGACCGCCGCAGCAAGGACCTGACTCTCGACATTGGACCCTTCCTCGACCAACTGGCGCGGATCCATAGCGTGATCGACCCTCGCAACACGCTGCTCGATGATGGGGCCCTCGTCCAAGTCAGCCGTGACAAAGTGCGCGGTAGCACCAATGATCTTGACGCCCCTCTCGTAGGCCTGATGGTAGGGCTTGGCGCCCTTAAACGACGGCAGAAAGCTATGGTGGATGTTGATGATGCGGCCCGACATGGCGGCGCACAGCGTCGGCGAGAGCACCTGCATGTAGCGGGCGAGGACGACGAGCTCGATGTCGTGCTGCCTCACCAGCTCCAGCACCTTGGCCTCCTGCTCCGCCTTGGTCTCCTTGGTCACGGGGAGGTGGTGGAAGGCGATGCCGTAGCTCTCGGCCAGGGCTTTGAAGTCACCGTGGTTGGAGACGATGATGGGCACCTTTTTTTTTCCCGGAAGATTTAGTCATGAAAAAAAGCCATGGGAGGGTTCAAGTTTTGCCTTTGCCTACCTCGATGCGCAGCTGGCCCGACTTGGTGCGGAACAGCACGTCGTTCAAGCAGTGCCCGATCTTGGACACCATGATGAGCACGCGCGTCTTGCGCGCCACGGGTCGCACCTCGTACTGCATGTCGTACTCGCCCGCCAGACGCTCCAGCGGCTCGACCAGGTGCTGCTGCTGCTGCTGCTGGCCATCGTCGCCGTCGAGCTTGGGCCCGAAGCGCACGCGCATGAAGAAGCGTCGCGACACCGGGTCGCTGAATTGCTGCAGGTCCAGAACGTTGTGGCCGTGCGAGGCGAAGACGCCCGTGACGGCGTGCACGATGCCCGGTCGGTCCGGGCACGAGAGCGTCAGGATGGAGTCGAGAGACATGTTGGATTGGGGGGGGGACGATGAGCTGCTTCACTCTAGGGGTTTTGGTTTGTAGCTAGAGTTGTCGTGCGTTTCAATGGGAGTCCATGGAGCTTGCGAGAAATCCATACCTACCTGCCTTTATTAGGTGTGCTGTGGATTTTAAGCACTATTTCAAGCCCCGTCCCCCGACGACTCCGGCGATTGAGGCGGCTCGACTAGTAGATCCCCGAGTCCGGCCAACGTTGGGACCCCCACAGCGCCATTCTGTGTCGAGGATGGTGCTGAGGCATCCGGCTCGGTTCGGGGGAACCTTGTTAGCCAACGGCAATCAGTTGTCATTGATGATTGTACATAAGCTGTCAACGGTTTCAAGACCTTACGAAGGACATGTCCGGTCAAACATATTCCACATTCATGCATCAATTGCGCGCCAAGCCTATGACCCGCGACACTACGTAACGTAACAAGAACACGAAAATGGACCCTTCTCATTCCCATCCAATCAAAGACAAAGGAGCGCATGATCCCAAACGCCAACATGATAACCCCAAGATCCGTACCCAGTGGTCAACCCGTGCCCCAGTCACATCGCCCTACAATCCTGACCCTCCATCGGCCTTGCTGTCCGTCATGATGCGGCCGTAGCCGCCGTCTCCGACTCGTCATGAGTGCTGCCGCTTTCCCACAGCTCAAACGCCTCGCCTGTGCCCTCGATCGGCTGCAAGGCCGGCGCTTCACATGGCGTCTCTGTTGGCTTGGAGAGGAGAGCATCGATGTTTCGAAGCGCTTCGTTCACTGAAGAAGCCTCGGCCCGTTCCAGTGGAGGCGTAAACTCGAACTTGTCCACGGCAGGGACCTTGCCTGCTGCTGCGTCGACCTTCTCCTCATCTTCTTCCAAGTCGTCGCCGGGCACCAGAACGACAGATGTCTCGTCGCAGCCTGTGGCATAAAAGTCCGACGTCTTCATTTCTCCCAAGGCGACGCGCTCCTTCTCAACCACCATGTCATCGAGAGCGACTTCGCGAGCCCGACGAACCGATGTTTGCGACATGTCGTCGGGTGGAGGCATGTTTTCCTTGTCGCGGCCTTCTACCGAGTCTCGCCGGGCCTTTTGCTCCGTCT
>JADHZA010000425.1:0-18841 GCA_018831705.1 Torrubiellomyces zombiae | reverse complement strand
AGAAGCTACAGCTCTTGCAACGGATTTGATTCACCGGTGCACACTGTACAAATGCGGGACGGCCCTAATAGCTCAACAACACTCACCATCACTGCACGTATGCGCTGTGTTTGCCTGCAAAAGGACAAAAGCAGAGGGTGGTATGTAGTCAGGTCGCAGCAGCGGTGTGATGACGTTGCCCGCCCAGGTGCGGACAAAAATTCATTAATATTCTCCCGTCACTATCGAACAGGGGGAGTCAGAAAAAAAAAGCGTGCCCTTCAGCCGCGCTAGCTCGGGGGAGTGTCGTCATAGGCCCATAGCACTCTGTCCATCACGGGCACGGGCCTACGTTACCTCACTCACCCGCCCTACAACTCATCACCGTCGACACTTCTCATCAACCTGCCTCACTCTCCTCTCCGACAATCGACATACCCCTCTTTGCTCATTCTCCTCAATCTCGCAGCGATTCTACATCAACGCTTTACCGTGTCGTGACAATTCGGAGCTCGGAGCATCCACCCTCTGAGACAGGCGCTAGCGTTGGACAAACAAACAGACGGCCCGCTTACGTATTACTTCGAACCACCCTCACCCATCCACTTGGTAACAGCCGTCTTCTGTTGCTCCAGTTCTCTGGCCGTGTTGACGTGCGGCGCGGGAAGTCGGTTCTCCCAACTCGTCGGCCGTTGAATACATACAGATCAAGCTCTGGATACAAACGGCGAGCGCAAGCTTTACACCCGGACCCACGTTGTCGCAACCTGCTTCCACCCTGGTCCGACCTACGCTAATATTCCCTCTTCTCCCGCCGTCCAACGACCCTTGTCTTGTTTCTCTCTCCTCCCTTTTCGCTCTTGCGATTCGTTTCGTTTCGCTCGTAATCCATAATGCCAAAGAGCAAGTCCGACCTCCCCATCATAAATCCATCCAATCACTGACAGAATCACAACCAGACGCTCCCATCGGGCTAGCAAGCCTCGTCTTGCTCGCCGCCTCGATCCTCTTCCTGTTCTTCATCGTGCTCGCCGGCGTCGCCAGCTCCGTGCCGCTCGACCAGACGTACTTCCTGCGCGCCAGCACGCAGGGCATCACGGGCGCGCGCGACATCTCGCAATGGACCTTTTTCTACATCTGCGGCGACGGCAATAAGGACTGCGGCAGCGCTCATCCCGGCATCCCCTTCGGGTACGCCTGGGACGGCAACGCGAACAAGGTCCCCGACGGGCTGGGGGGCAGCTACGGCGACGGCACCACCTCGACCAAGTTCTTCTTCATGTGGCGATTCGGCTGGGTGTTTTTGCTCATCGCGCTCGTGTTCGAGGTCTTGGCCTTCTTCTCCGGCTTCCTCGCCTGCTGTGGTCGCTTGGGCGCCGCCATCTCGTTCCTCGTTTCCGGCTTGGCGCTGGCTGTTCACTCGGCTGCCTCGTCTCTGATCACGTATGTGTTGTTGACCCTGAATGTTTCTGCTTTCGCGACGCTGACCAACGACAGCGTTACCTTTGCCATGGCCAAGGATCGGTTCCAGGAAGCTGGTCGTGAAGCCAGCCTTGGTCGCTATGGCCTTGGCTGGCTCTGGGGCTCGTACGCTGCCCTCTTGCTTGCTACCCTTCTCTTCGCTCTGGGTATGCGCGGCGACAGGCCGAGCTCCGGCCGCACCGCCTTGTTCCGCCGCCGACGTAGCACGCGATCCTACGATGGCCGACGCGTCAAGGATGACTATTCCTAGATGCACCTGTCAATGAGAACGAAAACCATCGCCACCACCACCACTTAAATAATCACACCGAGTAATGAGACCACACTCGACTCTTAATTCGACTTTATGCACCGAAAGGGGCCCTGTACATAGCGGTAGCCAGACTGGGCTGATCATGTTACTGTCATCATGAGGAAATTGCACTTGGATACCAATGCTGTCATGGAGAAAATGAAACATGTTTTGAATGGGTTTGATCAATCGGCAACTATGAATTTTTCCCTGTTTTAAGCCTAGGCTACATGAGGCGTTGAGCCGAATACATAATACGTGTCTTTTTTTAATACCTGTTGATGACCAGTTTCTATTCAGACATCCACTTTGAAACCTGGTCTCGTCTGAATTTCGTCTACATAGGCATCGTGTCTTTTGAGGGCTGTCCCTGCGCATACCCCGTTCATCAAGGGAGTAGGAAACATCTTGTGTGAAACAATGCGCGCTACCCAATCTAACCTGTCGAAAACGTAAACCCATGTAGAAAGAAGAAAGACCGAGGTGACTGGGCCAAAGACCACATCAGACGCCTATTCTTTGCATGCAAAAGGAGAAGATCCCGCTAGAGAGAAAAGCGAGCGTCTCCCCAAGTCGTCATTTCGACCCTGGGAATGCATGTTCCTTACGATGGAATGCTCCCCGATGCGGACGATCAAAGTCTTCGCTGTATCCGCACCGTACGTCCGCTTGGGCAGGCTAAAAGCCCGGAAACGTAGATCCCGTACCGATGCTGGCTCACGTCAAGTCCACCTTGTTATCTCGCGGCAGCGGGCTGACCGCGGGGCTGACCGAGTCCAGGGGCGCCGCGTGTAGCGCAGGCTTGGACAGGCTCGTCGGTTTCGAGCGCTCCTCCTTTCCATTCATGACGGACCGGACCCATTGGGCGACATCCTCATCCACGACTTCGGGGTCCTTCATCTTCAACTTGCCCATGGTGGCGGATAGCTCTCCGGCGTCCTCGCCCTCCTCCGCCTCCTCGGTGATCGTTTCCGGCTTCGTGAGAGGCTGGAGCCAGGGGTGCTTGAGCAGCATGGCATAGGTCGGTCTCATCTTGGGAACCTTGTGGAGGCAGCCTTGAACAAAGTCCTTAGCTATTTCGGAGTAGCCTTCCTCGGGGAGAGCCGGTGGTTCGCCTTCGACAATTGCCTATGAATGCGTATATTAGTAACCAGTCCATGTTCAGAAAGGCAGTTCACTTGTACTTACGTTCAGCTGGCTGAAGATGGTCGAGGATATCTCCGGCGGGTACGGATAACGACCAGTGGCGCACTCGATTATCGTCAGCCCGAGGCTCCAGATGTCGCTCTGCACGCTATATGTCCCCTCGGCGTTGCCCGTCGCCGCCATGCCGCCACCGGAGATGCGCTCCGGCGCCATGTAGCTTTGGCACCCAATGTTCGTTCTCGCGATGCTGGCCACCAAGTTTCCGCTGACCCCGAAGTCGCATATCTTGACCTGCCCCCGCGTGTTGACCAGGATGTTGGTCGGCTTGACGTCTCGGTGGATGATGTTGTGCTCGTCCTTTAGCGACTTGAGCCCCAGCGTTGTGGAGTAGGTAATCTTCCGCAAAACGTTCTCTGGGATGCCACCGTCGTACAGCTTGTCTATGGAGCCGCCGTCCATGTACTCGATGCACATGTACACGGCTCCGTCCTGGAAAAAGGCCCCGTAGAAGTCGATGATGTACGGCGACGCGCATTCGTGCAGGATCACGAGCTCCTTGAGGATCGTCGTAAACTTGGCGTCGTCCAGCTCGAGCCGGATCTCCTTCATCGCCATGAGCACCCCGCTTGTGCCGTCCTCCTGGCCCGGATTTGCCACATTCGTATCGCTCCGTGTCAAGGTTGGTATGGGATCCGAGTAGGCGTGGTGAAGTCGCACGCCCGATAGACCGTGCCCGAAGCGTGGAACGGCAGGCTTCGCGTGTCTTACCTTGTAGACGGTGCCGTAGTTGCCCTTGCCCAGCTCGTCCAGTATCTGCACCTCATCGAGGGATATGCCGAATTTTTGGCCGCTCGAAAAGTTGACGCCCGTCCGCGTGATGGTGGCTGCGCCGTCAAAAGTGATCCATCCCTTCTCAGCATCGATGTATTTTTTGAAATCGTCCAGCTTGGAGCCAGTTCCCGCGCCTCCGGCCGTCGAAGCTGCCGATGGCTCGCCCGTGATGTCGGACAACTTGGGAGCCCCTGTGCGTCGCATCCCTGTCATCGGGGTGCTGCCGCCCGCCGCCGCCGTGAGATTCATGCCCATCTTATTCGCCCTCCTCTCGCTGAGCGACGGTTTGGGAACCACGGGATCCGAGCGAGGGTGCGGAACGGCGCCCGGGCGTTGCAGTGGTGCCCCGGTAGGCAATCGCATCCCGCCGGGGAAACCGTTGGGCGAGGCGCTGGGGAAGAACGAACCGGGCACGCTTCCCGACGGCGACAAGCCCTTCTGCATCCGTTCCTGGTGCAGAGCTTGCGCTCTGGCCATCAAGTTGATTCCCCCGGGGCTCACCGTGCCCCCGCTCAGGGTCGAGCGAGTTTGCGCTGGATTCCGAGCCTTCCCCAGTAGGCCCATAGCCGTGGAGCTCAGCGACATGTTGCGGGTGTCGGATACCGATCGAAGAGAAGGGATGGCGCGCTTGGAGTAATCTGCGGATACTTCATCCTCCGGGGTCTCCTGCGGCGTGCTCGCCTCCGAGGACAGCTCGGAGCCGGGTGAAGGCTGGATCTCGTCATCGGTATGCGAGAGCTCCTCAGCGAGAGCCCTCGACTTTTCATTCGCGCCACTCATCGCGGCGACGGAGGGGCGGGGTCTTGTGATCTAGCTCTTTGGTGCAAGAAGGGAATCGCGACGACCGAGGGTAGATTAACGAAGCCAGGCAATAGCCGCGTGAAGGCAGTGACCTCTGAATGCCGCTTGAGACGAAGTAGCAGGTATGGCTATTGACGTTGGCGAGCGAGCCGAGGCCGAAGCTTCCTTTGCCAAGGATAACGCTCGGCTGCGCGCAGGAAGCCGGCGCGACGAACCTGGCGTAGGACAGGCCGTTATCCTCGACGAGAAAGGATGAAGAATGCGGCAAAGTTATTCGTCATTGGCTGACGATGGCGACAGTGAGGTGCCGTGAGAGGACGTTGGGCGATCGAGGCTTCGTGAAACTGCTGCGGCAGCGTCGAGCGGCGAAGTCGCTGAAAGTTGGGCAACGATTCTGGTTCAGACGGATTTCTGTCAGCGCACGTCGACAAACCGACACATGGGCATACTGGATCGTCATCAAGCGCCGATGGAGCGGCGAGAAGCAGGAGGTGTTTATAATCATACATGCCACAGTCGGTCCTGAACTCGGGTTGTCGGTGGCATGAGCAAAAGGCGACGAAACTCTGTCTTGGTGGGTCTCTTATGCTTCCCAGATTCTGGCCTCGGCGGAGGCGGGGTCTGGAGACAGACTGAGGCGGATGCGTGTCAATGTTTCAGACGACGACGGCAGGTCGGGGAGAGGCGAGAAGGTGGTCGAGTGTCGAGTGTCGAGTGTCGAGATGGAGAGGAGGAGAGAGACAAGGGAGAAACAAGAGGATATGGCATGGCCAACGACGGGAGTCGTCTGCGGCCCACGATGCAATACAAGTACAAGCACGAGTGTGGAAGCACCCGCGGGAGAAGGTCCCACTCACCGCGTCCGCAGGACAGTTTGTACAAGTAGACAGACACTGGAAAGGCCTATTCGCCATACCTGCACGGCGACGCGGGGCAAATGGTCCGGCCCCCCGTTTGCCTTTGCCTTGCTGTGAACCCTGAACGGCAATGCTAGTCGCTGACGGCGCTATCGAATCACGATACTCGGAGGCGCACCTCGGACAGGCTGGCATCCATGCCCGCCAGCGGCTCTCGCTCGCTCGCAAGGATTTTTTCTTTCCCGCGAACGAGTGATGGATGGCCTTGGTGATGTCGAGAATAATGTCAGGAACAATGTTGATAATGATGTTGATAACGATGTGATGTCTGCAAGGACCAGTCGACCAGCGGCGTAGGTTGATACAACATGAGTTGGATCTTGCCATGCTGTAACAGTGAGTGCAAAGCTTCAACTCGTCTGGCGTGTTCTGGGTGTGGCGGAAAGCACGAGTGTGGCCGAAATTGGGTCGGCTAGCAGAGCCCACGGGCGTCTGCTTTCCTCCATCGTTGGACCATGTCTGAACGGGGCAACAGGAGCAAGGTAAGGAGCAATGGAAAGGGTCTAGAATGCGGTCCTATTGTGCGCGACTCCCCAGCACCCGTGAGCCTAGGCCTTGGAGGTACGGATACGTGTTACATCCTCGCCTGGATGCCCGCGTCGCTTTCATGGCATCACCTGGTTGACGAACATGCCTGGTCCTGGAAGCACTTTTGGGTGCATGAGCCTCCATGTTCCTTTTTATCTTGAATCCAAGTTGTGGGAGAGGGAATGGCGTTGCGGGATGCAGCTTCGTGGTAGGGAGTTACGGCCCAGGTAGTCGCTGCAGCACCTCGGCTTGCTTGTAGTATTATCGCAAGTAGTTTCCTCTACATAGTAGCGATCGCTGTCAAACCCGCTTGGGGGCAAAGATCATGCTGTCAACGCAAAATCTGAAACAAAGAAGGCTATGTGTATCTACACAGCCTTTATCGAAGCGCTAGCTGCGATTTTTTCTTTTTTTTCTCACTGATAGGAGAGGGGATCTTCACGGAGCAGTGCCAGATGCCTTCATACTTGACCCGCTCATCTGGCCAAGTGCCGCGATGGACGTGATGAATCGATAGCCGGTGCCTGCCAGATTCTGTTCATTACCTTACAACCTTGGTTCGAGGCAAATCCGTGGTAAGAAGCTGATGGCGGCTCATTCGCGTCTCGCTGATGCGGCAAAGTCTTGACGATTATGTACTTGTCGTCGCTCCAACTTGATATTCTCAAAAGCCAAGCCCACCACCAACCACCCTTCCTGCCGCTTGGCCAGATTGCGTGATGCCAGAGGCTTCATTCATTGGACCGCGCCAGGTGTCAACCAAGCACCCTGACGCATGACCTGCTGTCCATTTGTACGTCCTTGTACGACGAGTGAGACCAGCGGGTGCAATCAATTGTCTTCGTGCAGGTTAAGCCTTGGTCATTGGGGTACAAAAATGATGTCAAAGCGCCTAGCGCAAGCCACGTTGCGAGTGCAGACTTGCGTTTAGGACAGACGCAATGCTGTTCCAAGTACGTCCCAACGACTTCTCCTCTTTGTGAACATGGGGATTTTCTTCTCTCGAAACGTTTGAGAGGGTTGTATCAGTGCCTGAACCAACAATCGGCTCTTGTTATCGTGTCATCCTTCGGCCGTCTCAGACTAAGCAAATGCTTGTTCGGTGCCCACTCTAAATACAGTATATCATATTATACAACAACCAGTAGCGTGGCTGTGAATTCCCATGCCTCTAAATAGTAAGCAGGCAGAGCCCACTAGCCGCGTGGTGACCAAGCCTGCGATTGTGCCAAGCAGAGCTGAAGCCGGCGAGACAAGCAGTAACGGCACGCAGGTATCTTCTGCTTATCATCCGCTAGTAATTGGCGGGCAGGGATACTTCATACAAGGTTTTCGTAGTCGCCACATTCACCGGCAAGTGGTCGCACGCGACACAGCCAGAGCACAAAGGTCGGTACAGAAGGTTGGGATTTACGTCAGTGCCAGCCAACCCTTTCGCTGAAACGACTCTCCTCGCCAACGCCACGCAGCACGACCTTGCTGCCTCTCGCATATCCTCGCACTCGCTCACGTTCGCCCGCTCATGGCAATGGCCGCCTTTATTCTTCTACGTCCCGTGCATCTTTCCACGTAGAAAGGAGTTCTCGCTCGAATCATAGTCACAACGAACCCACTACGCTTCGACGTCACTTCCATCAAACATCTCGATCCGACGCTTCTCAAATCAAGGGTGCATACGCTTCTCTAGTCACCGAGTACAGCAGTCTTGGCATCTGCGCGGTCTGCGAACATACATAGGCTGCCTGCTTGGCTGCAACCTGACTTTGCAGCGGGCGCTTCTGCGCGACGCTCCTTGGACAGCTGCATCTGCGTCCGACTCGCGACCCCATCACTTCTCGACGCACAACTTTGTTTTTAAGGTTATACGTACAGGTTGCCCGCTGTTGTTCTTGGCAATATTGTCTGGTACATATTGCGCGGCGTCGCCTCCTCACGGTCGTCCTCTCGAGCTCCCCTCCACTCCAAGACGATTTCCGTGGTTCTCTGTCCTGCACTGGACACCTAATACACACGATACGCGAGCCATCAGACATCTGCCATGGATTGTTTCGCTTCGCTCAGCAGGCCTTCGTCGTTCCGTCTGGCGACGTTCGCCCAAGATGCTTACGAGCTTCCTCTCAAGGTCTTCCAGGACGCCCCTGAAGCACATCCTTCATTATCCCACCTCTGCTTGCTCGTCTTCGAGGCCGTCCTTGAGGTCGTGTGCGTCAGTTTGCCAGGTTACATCATAGCCCGGCTCGGCTACTTTGATGCCGAGAAGCAAAAATTCCTGGCCAATCTGAACGTGATGCTCTTCACGCCCTGCCTTAGTGCGTTACCTCGCAGCTGCTGCTCCCCCTTGGCTCATCCATCCGAATATCTCGTGAACTGACTTTTGCTTTGCAGTCTTCACCAAACTCGCCTCACAGCTCACAGCCGAGAAGCTCTCGGACTTGGCCATCATCCCCGCCATCTTCATCGTCCAGACCCTCGTTTCGTGGGTCGTGTCCTTTGTGGTCGCCAAGGCTTTCCGGTTCAACAGGCGAGCCTCCAACTTTGTCACGGCCATGGGAGTCTTTGGAAACTCCAACTCTCTTCCTATATCACTCGTCATGTCTTTGTCGCAGACGATCAAGGGCCTCCACTGGGACAGGATACCCGGCGACAATGACGACGAGGTGGCAGCGAGAGGCATCCTCTACCTCCTCATCTTTCAGCAGCTGGGCCAGCTCGTCCGCTGGAGTTGGGGCTATCACGTCTTGCTGGCTCCGAAAAACAAGTACGCAGAGTACCAAGACGAGATCACCGAGGAAGGCCGGAATGTACGCGGCGAAGAGCACGACGAGCACGAAGCCCGCGGCCTGATGGGCGAAGACTACGACAACGCCGAGCACGCCGAAAGCAGCTCCGAGAACCATAGCGTCGACTCGCGCACTTACGTACCCGCCGGTAGGACGCCGGTCGCCAGTGCTTCCAGGGCGTCCATGGCAGACTCGAGCGATGATGAGTTCCCGGCCAAGAAGGCCGTGTCGAAATCGACTGTGGCTGCCAATGGCAATCAGCTCGCAGCCCGTGACAGCGAGGACAACCGTCACGTCTCATTCCCCGACCTTCGGAGCCAAGACGAGGGCTCGCGCCCAGGCCTTCTCTACCGAACCAGCTCGCAGGTGGTCAATAAAGTGCACGTCGTGAAAGGCCGTGCCACGAACGTAATGGACAGGGTCTATCGGCGCTTGCCTCGGCCTGTACAGGTGCCTCTGTCGGCCTTGAAGCGAGTCAGCGTGAAAGCAGGAAAATTCGTGTGGGATTTCATGAACCCTCCCCTCTGGGCCATGTTGATTGCCGTCCTGGTCGCGTCGGTGCCCGTGCTCCAGAAGCTCTTCTTTACGGAAGGGTCCTTCGTGAACAACAGCGTCACCAACGCCGTCAAGTCCAACGGGGGCGTGGCGGTTCCCCTGATTCTGGTTGTGCTCGGAGCCAACTTGGCGAGGAACACGATGGCGCGAGACGACAATGTTGATCCCGAGGAGGAGGAGATAGGCACCAAGCTGCTCGTCGCATCCTTACTCAGCCGGATGATCTTGCCCACCGTCATCATGGCGCCCATCCTCGCCGTGACGGCCAAGTTCTTGCCCATCAGTATCCTCGACGACCCCATCTTCATCATCGTGTGCTTTCTTCTCACCGGAGCCCCGAGTGCGTTGCAACTGGCACAGATTTGCCAGATCAATGCTGTATACGAAAAGACGATGGGAAGAATCCTCTTCCAAAGTTATGTCATCTGGTACGTTGCCGATGGGATGAGAATCTTTGTTTGACTCATGCTGACTTGTTGATAGGATTCTTCCCTCCACGCTTGTGCTTGTCATGCTGGCCCTCGAGGTTGTTGAGTGGGCGCAGTGAATTCGCGTTTGAAACGGAAAGATTTTGCACCAGTGTGTGTATTATCAGTGGCCCGACGACGGATAGCGTCTTGTGAACATTGTATCCTTATCATAAATCAGGCACACGGCATCAGTCTGCCATGGAGGATCAGGGCATGGAGCGGCGTTGGTATTATCATCACCATTTTCATGGTTACTACGGAGAAAACCAGAACGTACCCCGATCACAATTTGTGTACAGTCATGCAGGTCGGGAGGTATGTTACAATACTCAAGCATTACGTCAATACACTTGATGTAGATGTATGTCCATTTTCATTAATATTGTCTTGCCGCTGTGTGAAGGTAAAAAATATTAATTAATGACCGCTCTGCTCAAGTCACGACTCCAACGGTGACAAGCCAGGGACAGCAATGTGAAGAACGCCCATCGTCATCCCATCACTACGCCCCATTCGCCAGTCTCGGCGTAGGAGTGATCTCCCAATCCCTCACAGTTCCCTTCCAATCGCTTATCCTCACATTCCGAATATCAACGATAATGACCCTAACCTCCTCGCCGGCAACGAAATGACTCGTCCGTCCATCCTGCTCGGTATTCGTCTCGGAGCGGAACAAAGGCTGTCCGGCACCGTCTTCATCAAACGTATTATTCGCCAGATGCTTCTCCGTAAAGTACTTTTCCTCGGCGGAGCCGGTGGGCGCAAGACGCGCAGAACCTCCTATGGTGGCGCTGATGCTCGAGACGGCAGAGGAGTTTAGGTTAAGAAGGAGCGAGGCGAGGCTGGACCGCGGGGGTTCGGGGCCCTGCGAAGACGCGGACGGGCGACGCCCTTGGGTGGGAGGACGGTGGGAGACCCCTAGACTCTCCATGTTAGCATATCATCTTGTAAAAGCTTCTGAATCTGTCTTTGAAAGGGCGAATGAATGGAGCGAAGAGCTTACAATCATGGACGAGCAGAGAGACATTGGAGTTGGCTATGATATCGGTCGTCTTGCGCGAGGCCGGGTTCGTGGTCATGACGATGACGGGCGCGGATGAATACGGAGAGGTGGGCAGGTAGGTGTAGTTCATGAGGGACACGTGAGGCACGTTCTCTTTGCATGTGGCGAGGTGAAGCTGGTGGACGGCCTGGTCAGTTTGCAAAGTGGTACGAGGATGTTTTGTGACGTACGAAGCGCGCGTTTTCTATACATTGAACGACTTCCGGGGGTAGCGTGTCCGTGACTTGCTTGTTTATGTCGTCGACGGAGGCCTCGTAATTGAGGGGGATCGTTTCCATGGTCTGCTGATGTTTGAGGCTTACAAGATGATGAAGTGCTATCGTGGACTATTGTTGATTACAAGTCGAGCATGATCTTCTTCTGATAGTAAGGTAGTCCGAGGTTACGTGGGGTGTTGCCAGTTGGGCAGCGGTTACGTCAGCGCCTGTCAGTAGGGAAAGCTCTATTCGGCCCCCGCACCTTCTCGGTAGCCCCCAAGGTATTATTAGACTTCATGTTCCATCATAATTCATTAACTCGATTCATTGACGTATCTTTCCAGGGTTCTCGGATGACTGACACTCGCATCATGCTGATCATATACATACGCAACATGGACTATAATGAAGGTGGGGATGATGCGGATGATGCGGATGGTGAGGATGATGAGGATGATGGAGATTCTGATGATGATGCTGCTGATGTTCCCAGGGGACATCTTGATTTATATGTTGCAACGGTGGTACAGGACCCGGAGCAAACGCCTGGGTGCCGTGCCACGACATGGGCGGCACATCGAAGGTCGCCGGCTGTACCTGCGACGATGGCCATCCGACGCATGCATCTCCTACGAAAAACGCATCGTCAGCTTGGGTGGTAACACAACGGCGCGTCAGACAAGACCTACCTGGCGGATGCACCGGTAGCAGCAGTCCAGGATACGTCATCGGGATCAAGACCCCATCGTGCCAGCCGTATGGTCCCGACACGGCCATGGACTGAAACCAGCTGAGATATTGTTGCATGTAGAGGCTCATCGGACCAGCAGGCTTCGGCACAACCAGCTGAGAGGGAAAGCTGTTCTCGATCCCTGCACCGCTCCCGTACACGGCAGGATTGGCATAGCTCGCGAACGTGTAGTCGTAGCACCACGTGGGCTCGCTATATCCTTGCTGCAACGTGTTTGGCGCAGGAGGCAGCGGCTCGCTCGGCCTGATGTCCTGCGGCGGGAATTTGTCCCAAAGCTCCATTGCGACATCCTCATCGCTCTCTGCATTGGTCTCTTGCCAAGTCAAGGAGCAGACAAACTCGTCCTGGAATAAATCTCCTTCAACAGGTACTGCGTCGAACTGCGCCGTCACATCCATTATTACAGGCGGCACCATGTCCGATGAAAAGCTAGCCGGAGAACATGAAGCCGTGTCTTGGAGTTCTCCAATGTCCAGAACGGGAGCTTGTGTGCCGAGCGGCTCTGCCGAAGGAAACGGCAACCCAAGTGACATCTCAGGCTCTGGTTCCGGCTGACTGCGCTCCGGCTGACTGCGCTCCGGCTGACTGCGCTCCGGCGAGCCAGAGGCACGATTCGAAACTTTTTCTCGCACCATGACTTGGACCATACGCCGTTCGAGCATGGAGATGTACTCCTTGACCTTGATTCCTGACTCAAGTAAGTACCGTAACGCAGAAGACGGAGGCAGCTTCGCTCACTATGGGTCCGTTGGTGTTGCTGGTTCTGCAAGCGTCTTTTCATCGACATTCGTCTGGGGCTGCGATAGCGTTCCTGCGGCGACGACCCCTTCACACCAGACTTGGAGTCTTCTGACGAGCTATACACACCGGGGCTGTGCTGCTCGAGATCGCTCTTCTCCTGTAGTCCGTATTCGTCCGTAGCATTCATCGTCTATGTCGAATATATAAAAAATGTCTCAAAGCCAGGTTTCACAGGATATCTTGGCACGGCGGCTCTGTGTAACCCCTCAGAACCGCCGGCGGGGAGGGCCGTCTTATTAGAAGAAAACATCGGAACCGGCTCCCCCAACGGTCTGCATAACATGTGTTGGCTCTAGGCAGTGATGATTTCTCTCATTGGGGAGGACACGAAAGAATGGCCCCCTCCTGACCGAGCCGATGCTACATGAGGCGCCCGAACCGGTCTGTCGGTAACCAGTGAGCGTGCGTCTTTCCAAGCCAGAGACCTATCAGAGACGACTCAGGGATGTTCGTCCGCACTAACGGTGACGAACCCCCGTTGTGACCACAACCAGTGAGGGGAGAGGAGCCGAATCCTGCTCAGGAGCCGCTTTCTGCTCAGGAGCCAAATTCTGCTTCCGGTGCGTAGCCGCCCGTCGGACGCCTTTGCGGGCCCCTCATAGGTTGGAGGTGAGGCTTGTTTGTATGCAGTGAGAAGCTCGGGCTACCTTCTTGATGCTACGTCGGACCCGACTTGCATGCCCATGGGCCGACTTTTGAGGCTGACTGCAGGACCGGATGAGGTCGGAGTGATGGGCCGCTGTGCCCTCCCTTCGCTGGCTCCAGGACGCATGCACTCGTGCGTCACGTTGGCTGTGTCATCTGTCAAAGAGGGATTTTTGCGGGTGCCTTAAGTTGGTCCATGGGAATTTCGTCACAGCCCGTGCTGAAGATGTGGTGACAGCTGCCACTTCTCATCACGTACTGCTTTCGTCTCCAAGCTACAAGCCGATCTCGAGTTCTATGCAGAGAACAACACACCAGGGTATCAAACAGTCCCCTGCTCCCCAAAACGAAAACTGTGCATTGGCGGCCTCGCTACATACGTTCACGTGGTAATATAAGATGCTCAAATCAAGTATGTACAGTAGCAACAGGAGGTGCCGAGGCTCAAGGACAAGGCGCCCATCTCTAGCTCATGGCTCTTCGGAGAGATGAGAATTCTAGATCGACTGCGTCCGCTCAGTATTCCGTCCTGTCGGCCTTGTCGGCCTTTTCGATGGTCATGGGTGGCTTGGGAACATTTTGTCGGAAAATGTATCGCTTGAAGAAATACGGAAGCCACACGGTGGCCTCGTGCTTGATGTACGTCTTTGTCGGGACCGAAAACACCTCTGCGTCTGCATTAGCATCGTCACTGGGTTGGGCCTGAACAAAAATTCACTTACGATCGATTTCTTCGAGGGTGAGCTGCTTGGTCTCCCGGATGAAGCAGAAGATCATGCCCCAGGCGATAAGATTGAGTCCGGCGTAGAAACCGACTAATACACCATGTCAGCAGTTGTCCCGTGGACCTCTTCGGTGTCAAACTCACAAGCTCCCGTCGGGGTCATGACGGTATTCATGCGGGGGAACGTCAACCCGAGGATACCAGCTGAGGATGAGGTGTCAGTTCACAAGCATGCGAATGCGACTCAAGACATCTGCTCCACTCACCGAACGTGTTGTTGATGCAGACAGCCCATGCCATGCCCTGCTCACGCTGAATGGTGGGAAACACCTCAGCCGAATACTGAAACGCCACTGGCCCTTCACCCAACGAGTAGCAGATGGTGAAGAGATAGACGAACAGGACGACGGGTCCGATCTTCTCGCCGCGACTCCCATCGTGATGATCCCGCTTCAGCAACGACAAACCGGCAGCCAGGAGGAAGATGCACATGAGAGGAAAGGTAATTAGACACAGCGTCCTCCGGCCCTTGGTGTCGATGAGGAACAGCGTAGGAATGGTGAAGACGACCTGGATGGCACCGTAGCCGAGGGATGCGTACAAGGCTTCGACAGCCGTGTAGCCGACATTGCGGAAGATAGTCGAGCTGTAGAAGGAGATGATGTTGATGCCACACATCTGCTGGGCAATCATGATAGTAGAGGCGCCGTAGTTGGCACGCCTGATCCTAGGGATGGAGAAGCAGTCGGCGAGACGGCGGAAGTAGCCCGCACCACGGGCCTCCTTGAGTTCCTCCTCGTAGATGATCCACGAATAGTAAAAGTCCCTCGCGCCAATAATCGGATGAGCACGCAGACGACACATGGACTTGAAGGCCTCGGCGTGTCGTCCATGCTTCATCAGCCAACGGGGCGACTCGGGGCAGAAGAAGATGCCAACGCCCAGGATGAAGGAAGGGATGAAGGCGGAGCCAAGCTGCAGACGCCAGGAGATGGATCCGGTATCCTTGACGATGATGTTGGCGCAGAAGCCCAGGAAGATGCCGACGACGACCCAGAGCTGCCAAAACATGACGAGGGCGCCTCGCACGCGATGAGGCGCCATCTCGGCCGAGTAGATCGGCACGGTCGCGTTCTTGGCCCCGATGCCGATGCCCATGATGAAGCGCGCGGCAAACAGGCCCTGCCACGACTGCGCGAAGCCGGAGCCGATAGGCGTCGCGGTCAGACAGCAGGCGGTGATGAAGATTTCACCCCGTCGGCCGAAATAATGGTTGAGAGGGTCGACGATGAAAGCACCACTACCAAGGCAAGCATTAGTCCATCGAGCTCTTGCGCGAGACATAAGAGCAGCAACTCACATGAGACCAGCCGTCAGGAAGATGATGGAATTGATAAGGCCCACGATCCACTCATCCGTCGACGTCTTATCAATGCCAAAGGCCTCAGGGAACGACAAGTTGGCGCCGTTGGATCCCGTCTGATCCCATCCCTGGGTGGCGGCGCCAATGGCACAAAGCCCAATCGAGTACCACAGCATCTTGGGGCCATGCCACTTATGATCGAACTCGTACTGGAGCGCCGTGCGCTCGTCATCCAACAGTTCCGTGACGGAGGCGAACCCGTCCGAGTCGCGGGCGACGAGAGCGGCGCGACCAAACAGGCCGGCGTGCTCGGCCATGCCGTGGGACTCGGCGAACTGACGGGCGTCGTCTACCGTCTGCGCCGTGGATTTACGCTGGAAACTAGAAGTTAGCATATTACGGCTTCAGGTGAAAGGAGTGATTGGCTTACCTGAAGCGGATTCTCGACAATGTTGAGAGCGACGGACTTGCGACGTCCGCCAGTCGTCTCGGCCATGTCTGTTTCTGGCTTGAGTTCCTGGGACAGCTCCGTCTCGGAGCGAGGCGCTTGGTCGATGCCGTTGGCCATGGCGGCGAGCGTGAAAACGACGGAGCGCGATGGGTAGGGTAGGGTGCCAAGGCAGATGATCAGGCGGCAAACAGCCTAGCTATATGTTTATATACATGTGCGTGTGTGTGAGCAAAGCAATGCCCATCTGAGCACAAACCACCAAAAAAACCCCGGACGGTCCGCGCCCCCTTGCTCTGGGATGTAAGCACTGGCCGCCCAATCACGGGCTTGGAGGCATCAGACACCATGACCTGTTTTCGAACAAACTGTGAGCTGACAGTGGAGTGGCTGTGATGGATGTCAAGAATGAAGCGTCCAACGAGTGACGGGGTCAAGGCATGGCGGTGGAGTGTCGGACCATGACGGCAGCGGCAGTTCATTCTCGACGAAAACAGCTTCAAAGGTTGCTTGCTCCACGCATTGATGGATCGGAGGAGGCAGTTTGCTATAGGTAGCGGCCCCACAAGCACTCCGTTGTGGGGGGGGGGGGGCCATGGGGGGGTCAGTGCCCCCTGTATGTATTGCATGGAGGCAATTATTTGCACGGCCTGAACTGTATGTATGTATTACTTGTGCTCTGTAAGGAGGATCGAATCACCATCCGTCACTCTGTTTGTACGGAGTAATAATACTACTAGTACTTGTGATACATGCAGACACATGTTACTTGCTGAAGACGGTGGCTCATTACTGTACAGTGCTTGCCGGCACTCGATGGCAGACTGTCGCCTCTTGATACGCCAAGCTTGACCTTTCTTCATCTCGCCCGGCTCTGCTCCCGTGAGTGAGTGGGCACATAATCTCCATATTTGGCATCCGACGGGGACCTCTCTCTCTCTCTCATCTCTCGTCTTGGCTCAACGAACGAAACTGTTGCCTTGACGCCTTGGCATGTACCTATGATGTATGGAAAAGCGGGCCAGGGATGCGTGCTGTCACTTTCACATCATGCGCCCCCCGACACATCCAGTCATGTCATGATTAGCTGACGCCGTTGGCACCGCTTTACCCGTTGCGCGCAGGTGCATCCAGGCTGCCATATTCTTTCTTTCGACATGCCGTTCATTCATTGGGGTGAACCTTTCGGCGAGGCTTCGGACGGCAAAGCGTGCTCCATTGTCGATGGCCACTGTTTTGCCAGGGGCCGGTAATGACTGTGTTACGGTGATGACGGGTACAACTCGACATGTTCACAAAGAGTTTGTAGGCCCGCTGATGGGCACAAGGGGAAGTTTCATCGAAATGTGACGTCTCCGTTCCGTCAGTCCGGCGCCTCTCTGGCTGCCATGTGGTTGGCCGTCTTGTTGAACGTATGTACATAATTGCCTGTGTCTCACTCAGCGCCCCCATCCCGTCCGCTCGCCCGCTTGTTCCCAAAATGGCAGAGGTAGCACGTTGTAGCCGCCGCCATCTTCCGCGGGGGGGGGGGGGGGGGGGAGGGAGCCACTACCTACACCACGTCATGGTCAGAAAAAATGCCCCCCCTTCTATGGTGAATCGCCAAATAAACCGCTCAGCGGGTGGGCCATTTAATCTGTCCATGACGTGCTACATGTAGGGTCATGGGGGGGAGGGACCCCCGCAATCGGCGGGGGAAGAACATAAAGATACGGGAAGGGGAATTACTCACCCCGTTTGCTCGACTCTGCCACAGTTTCGCGATATTACTCAGCCCCTGTTACTTGTAATTACCTCAAGATGCGTGTCACGTACTACAAGTAATAATACATACAGACACACATGCACAGGCGGTATGTACGAGTGAGACCGGCACATAAATTAACACCGGGACTCACATTCAAACATCCGACGCCCGGAAATAGGCACCAGCAGCGGCGACCCCTGTCCGCCGGCGTATGTCTGGTTGCTGATGACCAAGCGCATCGGAAAAGAAGCAACGCCAAGATCGTTGCGCCGCTGCCTGATGGCTTCCCCGCAGCGCTGACGCAGGACATTGCTCCATCACTGTTTACCCGAACGAGAGCAGGCGAGCGATCAAGGCTTTGTGCGCCGGTTGGTTGGTCTAAATGGCACGGAAAGGTTAGGTAGGTAGCTTCGTCTCGAGCCAAGTAAGCTCTAGCAGGCTAGATATCGCCACTACATCGCCCGTTGGGGGAGGATTTAGGGTTTAGCATGGGTCCGGCGCAGACTAGGCCCGTGCGGGGGGGGAGGGGGGCTAACAGTGCTGATGCACCTCCTCGTGGCCATCCATGCCGTACAAGTATGTACAGATGTTCGAGGGGAGAAAGGTGTAGGGTAGCTGCTACAGAGCGGCCACTCGCATGGGAAGAGAGGCTGTCAAACGACGCGATTCGAGCATGACGGCACGTCAAAGACACACAGATACAGAATGGCGAGCGTCAATAGACTACTGCCAATCTCGAACTCAGCGAGAGGCCGTAGACAACCGAGGCGATGACGCCCACCAGATTCAAGTGAATGCTCATGGCATGATTGTGCGAAAACCCCCGTTTGGCTTGCCTCATCTCGTCCGACATGTCCTTGTTTGACAGACTGCTGCTCGCGCCCAGCTGTAGACGGTTGCGTGTTTCTACACGTACGACGACCGCGGATCAGTGGAGCTCAGCATCTAGGGGCTACTTGAACGAATGGTAGGTGTATTTTACCTGCGTGACTCCGCGTCTTCATAGCCGCCATGGTCCGCGGTCCATACACGAGCAGGTTCAGAATCGACGTCCCGAGCGTCACGCTCAACAAGACGAGGTCAAGGGAATTGGATGCCAGTGCTGGCAGCGAGCCTGCAGGGTACGTCAAGGCGGTTGCGGCAGCCAAGGCCGTCACGGAGATGAAGTAGACGGGGAAGACGCGTCTTTGCAGGGCCATGAACTGCGGCAGAGGGAGGTACAGGTAGCAGAGCTTGGTCATGGCAAAGGTCTGCGCTGTGGTCAATTTTGGTATGTAGGCTTTGAGAGATCATCTTCTTGACTGACTTGGTACACTTGGGT
>JADHZA010000424.1:0-18852 GCA_018831705.1 Torrubiellomyces zombiae | reverse complement strand
AAAAAAAAATCTGCACGGTTTGATTGCACTCTCACGACCTGAATTGAATGTCAGAGGCCAGATTTGGGGTTCTGCACGCCAGGCATGCAGGACTTTGGGTGCCGTAGCGAGTTAATAGATTAGATGATGGATTACAGCTGGGCACCAGCATGATCTAGTGCTTCACTTTATGGACATGGTTTCCCGTCGTGGGTAGGCACCTGAGGTATGCCGTTTAGCGTCTGAAGACGGCTCGTCATACATATGTATAGTCTCCTACAGGTTTGCGCAGATGACTTGTTTCCACAGAACAATATACACTGTATAGATTACAAAGACATTTCTACCTAATGTGTATCTAGGTAGAAATAATATCACGGTTTTTCGTACGCTGGTCGAAATCCTACATAGTGTTCTGTGCATATGTTACGGGATTACCTAATAACACATGCACCGGCACGGTCCGGAGACGCTCCTCCGATTTCGGCACATCGGGGGAGGGGCAATTCGATAAAGGTAGAAACAAACACGTATGAGAAGGACGATTGCCAAACTGCTCAATCTCTTCCAATATCACCAACTGTGCTTCTAATTTCGGTCGACACGAGCTGGAGGTTCCCCTCAAGATGGCGGAACACAACATTGTCGTATTCGGTGGCGACCATTGCGGTCCAGAGGCACGTACACCAACCAGGCCAAGCCTGCTGTTCCCGGCCCTGTAAGCTAACCATTTATCGTCTGCGCAGGTTGTCGCCGAGGGTATCAAAGTAGGACACGCTCGCCCGCGAGGGTTCAGATGCACGAGGAACTTGGCTGACTTGTCTCTCCTGGGGGAAAGGTGCTCCGAACTATTGAGCAACACCGGCCAAATGCAGGCAAATTCAAGCTCAGCGAGCACTTGTTAGGCGGAGTAAGCCTTTCCGCTATGCCCACGAGTACCTGTAGCATGCTGACTAAGACCCACTTCCGTCTCTTACTGCAGTGCTCCATCGACGCCCACGGCAGTCCTCTTACAGATGATGCTCTTTCAGCAGCCAAAGGAGCTGATGCCGTGCTCCTCGGAGCCATTGGCGGGCCCAAATGGGGGACCGGCGCTGTGAGGCCTGAGCAGGGTATTCTCAAGTTGCGAAAGGAGATGGGCACCTACGGCAACCTTCGTCCCTGCTTCTTTGCATCGGAAGCTCTGGTCGACTACTCGCCCCTCAAAGTCGATGTCTGCCGTGGCACCGACTTCGTCATAGTCAGAGAATTGACTGGCGGGATCTATTTCGGTGATCGTGCCTGGAACGAGGGCGAGGGCACGGCTTACGATACAGAAGTTTACTCACGTAGCGAGATTGAGCGTGTCGCTCGTCTCGCTGGCTTCCTCGCCCGCGGACGGGGAGACAAAAAGGTCTGGTCCTTGGACAAGGCGAACGTACTAGCTACCAGTCGTCTATGGCGTAAGGTGATGACGGAGGTGTTCGAAAAGGAGTTCCCAGACCTCAAAGTTGAGCACCAGCTCATCGACAGCGCCGCCATGATCATGGTCAAGAACCCGCGGGGCTTGAATGGCGTGGTGGTTACGAGCAACCTGTTCGGCGACATTATCAGCGACGAGGCCAGCGTCATTCCCGGGAGCATTGGTCTCCTGCCTAGTGCTAGTTTAAGCGGGATCCCGGAGGGGGGCAAGTGCTGCAATGGGATATATGAGCCCATTCATGGTAGGTGAAACAGAAAGAAAGAATGACACGCGTCCATTTGCTGACATAGTCAACGCGCAGGCTCGGCTCCTGATATCTCGGGCCAGGGAATCGTGAATCCCATCGGCACCATCCTCTCCGTCGCCATGATGCTGCGCTACTCTCTCAACTTGCCTGAGGAAGCTTTGGCCGTAGAGAAGGCGGTGCGAGTAGCCATCGACGGCGGTCTGAGGACCAAAGACATGGGGGGCAACGCTGGCACGAGCGAGGTGGGAGACGAGGTCGCCAAACAACTGGCAGCCATACTAAAAGCTTAAATGGCCTTGGATGCAGCACTATCATGAGAAACAGGCTATTGACATGACGGACTCTGGGCGAGTATCGTGAATCTACAGGATATGTGCATCAACCCCTCTTAAGTCCGCATAGTTCGACTACTACATGTACTTGTTCGTTGGTAGAGTTCGAAAATCGTGCGACCTCGTTGCTTCGTCCTAGTGGTCCCACAGGAAAGGCAACACTTCTGGAGTAGTAGGAAAGCCTACTGGTAGTCCATCGTCCGTACTTCTGGAAAAGGCAAGTTGTGACCATTTCACTCCACAAGCGCCAAACAGATAGTCATAACTTAGACGATGCCCGTACACAACGAAGAGAATGTGAAGCTTCCTACTTCAATAGTGTGGTATGCGGTCCCGCAGAGGAGAAATGTGCGAGAGCTGAAAGAAAAGCTTGTCACTAGCTGTGGCATTCACTTAATCTTTTACGGTCTGAGAAGCGATCCCCAGGAATAGGGGCTCCGAAGACGTTCACCGCAAAATTGCAGAGCTGATGTTACAGAGGCACAGGCTACAGGAGAGTCGAGTCGATTGTCGAGGTACATACATGACTCCCGTTTTATACACGCCATTGACCTGACTTCTGAACGTGAGACCTCGAGTCGGCAGGACGCGAGCAAAAATTCTGGAGCAGGAATCTCGTTGTAACGTGCGCTATCAAGCCCTCTGACCAAGTACACAAAGAACGTTGCTACTGAAACCTCGAAGGGTCGGAATACTCCCGAGGCAGTCGACGAGTAGAAGCTGGGGTTCTATCCGGACATGTTTCATCCGTAGAAAATGATAGTTGGGCTGAAAACTCGTCAACTGACGCCTGTTCAGGCTTTCTTCCATCAGCTGCTTTCACCTACGACGATGTTGCAGAGGTACAAAAAAATGGGAACACTTTGATTAACGCGAAAAGAAAAAAACTAAGTTCTTCTCTTGGATTTTTTTAAAACCTCCTTTGCCATCCCTTTGCCGACGTTTTTGGGTCCTCAGAGCCTGACAGACACACGAAATATCCTCTACATTGGGGGAAACAACATGAGCCCCCTCTCTCCGCGCGGTGTAGATGTAATGGGCAGCTGATGGCTGCTTTTCGATTCACGCGTTCCATGGCGTGATAAGAACCCGCTCTTCTCTTGTGGTGCTTAGTTGCCGCCGAGGCTGGGGAAAGCGGACTTATCGCTGGTGTTGATGTTGGCAGCACCTTCGCGATTGCCACGTCCTCCACGGTGGTTACCGCGGCCACGATCGCCACCACGGTCGCCACCGCGCTCGCCGCCGCGACCGCCTCGTCCTCCGCGTCCTCCGCGGGCACCGCCGCGGGAACGATCCGGCTCGACGATGCGAGGGTCAAAGTCGACCGTCTGCTTGACCTTGCGCTCGCGCTCGCGCTTGGCCTTGCCACCGACGCCCGAGACGTAGTCTTCGTCGTCGTTCTTCTCGAGCGCCTTGGCGCCAGCCCATTTCTTGTCGAGCTTGCTGCCTTCGTTGGCGCCGCGGACCTTGAAGCCGGAGTCGAGTCCGAGCTTCTTCTCGGCCTGCTGGGCGAGGTAGTCGGCGAACGAGATGCTCTTATCCTCGGGCTCAGCTGGCTCCTCGCCAGCACCGTCTTCGGCGAGGGCTTCCTTCTTCTCGCTTTGAGCCATGGCTTCGCCGGCTTGCTCGTCCTTCAGCTCGGCCTCGCCTTCAGCCGCGCCCCAGGACTGTGCGGCCTGCTTCTCGGAGCCGCTGTGCAAGATTTGTCAGTCGGGAAAAAGTGTGTCTGCGATTCGCACGGAACTCATACCCATAGCCACCAGCACGGGAAGGGTGTCGATCATCGCGGTCACGAGGGTGACGACCGCCACGGCCTGCAGTCAGGTCAACAATGACGTCTGGAGACCAGCGTTTCATGTTTGCAGCTGAAGGGTCCAAGGCAACTTACCACCTCGGACGCGCGCACCGTAGCCGCCACGGGGTCCATCCCTAGGAGTCTCCTCGGTGGATCGGCCATGGTTGCGATCGCTACCGGCACCACGGTCACGGAAAGCTAATGTCGAGACGAGTCAGCCGGGGGTCCAGAGCGCGACCATGGCATCACGAGCTTCTCACCACCTTCGCTGCCACGGGCGCCTCCACGACGGCTGCCAGCGCCTCTAGCGGCAGCCTGGGGGGCTTGAGGATCAGCGTTGCGCTTGTTCGTGCGGGGAACGGCTTTGTCCACAGTCTTAACGGGGACTACGGGCTTCTCCTCGCCATCGGAGTCGTTGCCTAGACAGTCGACGGTCAGTCCCGAGGTCAGAAGAGAGTGATTGGGATCGACTCAGAGGTTGACGAGTCGTTTGAGATGAGGATTGCTTTATTTTTGCCGTGGGAAGAGGACATCGTACCGAGGTAGGCAAAGCGGTTCTGTTGAGTTTCTCGTCAGCATCGGATCGATGATAAAAGCTTCCTTCAAATATGGCGCGAGATCAAGTATCATGAGAGAATGTACGAATCAAGACCCGCAAAAAGTGAACAGGGAAAAAAGCCGCAGCTCAATGGGCGGCGAAGCATCAGCGGGCGTACCTGAGAAGCGACCTGGGACATGGTGATGGCTGGAAAGATTGTCGATGTCGGTGCGGTCGGGTGCTACTTCTGATGGAAGAGGGTGGTGGTTACGATCGCATGACCTCGATGGAGGGAATCGACACGCAATAAAGTCTCGTTAAAAGTAGGAAGGGGGGGCGATGGCGCCTTGTGATGGGGGACACCTCAGGACGGAAGACTGTGGTGATGCAGGATTGGAAAATGGGGCTGACTGGCCCGGTAGCGACGAGATAGAAAAGGTCTGGTGCTAATACTACAAGCACGATCAGGCTGCCGCTGCGCCGTGCCAGCAGTCAGACGTCTCCACAGTCAGTTGGGCAGAGAGGACGTGCCAGGGGAGAAGCGCTAGAGGTCACGCGGTCGGTACTTTTGCAACAGTGGCTCCCAGTACGAGAAGGCATGTATTCGTCAACTAACCGGCAGTGGGTAGAATTACACGAGCCGGGAATAATCCTATGCAGCGGTTCCTTGCCTCAACCGTTCTACAAGTTATGCCAAGAGTTTGCCTCTAAGACTGACTGAGGCTACAATGTGGCCAGACCGTCTCGCGCTGCGTGTGACCAATGATGGCTACACTTCTCAATGGAATTGCGAGCGAGGTCAAGAAAGCAGCTTCTCCGGGCGCATGTTCCAGTCGTTGGTTTGGTAGGCTACTGGGGGCGCTCACAAGTCATTCACCCTCTCTCGCTTAATTGTAGGGAAATTTTTTGTGGTAGAGAATTGCTACTTTTAGGGCTGTGAGGGCTGCGTGACGTGCTGGCTGTTAGTGCGCAATGCGCCGACACACCTCGACCGCTAACAGGAGGAATCGTGTTGCCTGGCCTGCACGAGCGGTTCATTTCCTGATATTGCCGAAAACGGAACATCGTTATCTCTCGCGAATCCCGCTTCAGCTTCCAAGGCAGATGCGCGCATGAGCCCAGTTTTCTGATCGGTGAGATACCGACTTGTAATACCTCTGCGTGCGTCTGAAATAGCGAGGAGATCGCTGGAACATGATTGCAAGTGATCGACTCTGGCGCAAGTGCCGAAGAGTAAACACAATTACATATAATTATACCTGCCTAAAGCTACAGTTATCCATACAGTTTACCCTGCACCTGGCTGGAAGTTATGTTTCGACATCGGCATCAACCATTCGTTTCTGATGCTTCTTTTCGCAACGAGTATGAACATTCTGTTCGTCAAATGGATGCTTGAGCGAACGTTTCCGTGCATGAGATTCCTTGTGGCGGACATTCGTAGCCTCTGCCCCTTTACCAGTCACCTGTGACCTGGCACGGCGCACATCCTGAGGATGAGGATCATACATGTCTAGGTATTCCGATGAGGACAACGATGCTGCTTCAAGAGTGCATGGCCGCTTCACCGTACTCTCAGCGTCTGTTTTACCTTCTCTCTTCGTCGACTGCAGCCTCTTCGATGGGACTCTCAACGATTCTTCTTTGACCAAACGCGACTTTGGCCTTGGTCTGCTGGCCGCCGCAGAACTTCGCTCCGCATGATCAGAATCGCCCCCGGAGCCTGTGGCTGGAATATGATGAGAGTCTCTTGACTCAAGGAAAGCTCGTTGCATAGCCATCGGGACAGGTTTCAGAGGACGCGCCTGGAACGCAACGCCATTGATAGGATCTCGCCCATTGACCCAGATGACAGGAGGCTCGACGCAGCTGGAACCATCCAGCCGCAGCTGTTGAGGGCAGTCTTTCGACTACGTTTCCCAAGTCGATTATTAGCCATGCACGTTAGACGCAGTATACAGCTCGAACCAGCTTACCCCAATTGCAGACTTGTTGCTTTCCTGTCGTGACTGTTGCAGCGTCCACCGCTGTCTGGTGACTCTAGCATCAACAGCATCGATCCTCTGCAACCCTCGCTCCGTCACTGCAACCTGGTCAAGCCCATCAACCTCACACTCGACCATGCAAACAGCACACAAGGGTGGTTCTGTGATCTCTCTGCGGCCATTCTCTTGATCGGAATCTTTGTACAATCTCTGGACCGAGGGGCCGGTGCAAAGCTTTCTGCTCCCGCAGAAGAGACAGCCGTAGCATGCTCGATGCCAGAAGCACCATCCAAAGCTAACACATTCGCTCTCACGAAAGACAATCTCTCCGCATACCTAACAGATGGAGAGATCGAGCACGGTTGAGTAACAAGTCGAGCATGCAAGTCGTACAGAGCGCCCGATGATGTGAGGCTGCCCTGCGTAATGGCCGTAGCAGAAGGTGCAGGCAAATGGAGTTTGGGTGCTGGGGATGCCCATTTTCAGCTGCAATGAGGAGCAGTATGTAATCGAGGCGTGGTTGACAGTAGATTTGGCCAGAAGCAAGAAGGCAGGGTCTGCCAGAGAGAGGTCGGGGGGTTGGCGTAAGGAAATGAATGTTACGAATGCGAAGCATACGATATTGTCATGTAGTCACTACTAGGGAGGAGATCAAAGGTCACGTTGACCGCTTTCTTTTTTCAGGGAAAAAACAAACACCAAAAATGCCTCGCTACCAATACTGGCGTTGATCGCTTCATCCCCGAAACTCCTGGAAGGAACGGGGCATGAGCGATCCGTCCTTTCCGTTCAGCATCTGTATGGTGCTTCTCGGGAAGGCACAACTTGTAAGTTTTGACAAGACTCATTCAAGAACCAAACAATGCAACCTATTTCAAACCCTGAAATACCAATTCAATCGCAAGGGTGACCCTAGCCCAGGGCCTCAAACACCTTGTGAACGCCCATTCTCCTTGACCAAATGCTTTGGAAACACTGTAGACTCGCAATAATCCTGTACCGGGCATTGAAAGCCAGTCTCGGCTGAAGCCCTTCGTCTCTTTTTTTGTTTTTGTTTTTGTTTTTTCCTTTCGCTTTCAATCTTATCTTGACCGAAGTTGTGCAAAGCACGGCGGTCTCGTTAATACCTGCTCCTACCACGATGCCATCTTCTTCTCTTTGTACCATCGTCCCTAAGATCATGGTAAAGAAGGCTAGCACTTGTTCTTGTTTCACGCGTGCCTAGGCACGTTGTTTTGGCTGCGCAAGCATATTCAGGCGGCTCATGCTAAGCATCCCGCCCTTCTTTCCCGGCGTTGCCGATACTGGAGTACAACCTCGGCCACGTGCCAGCGTGCGGCTGGGCGTCTTCTTTGGGGATTGCCTGATCTGCGCATTATTATTGATGCCGCGCCTCGATGTGGTTGTCATGAGTTTTGGAGCCAGAAGTGCTTGTCCTTCTGGAACATTCTCATGCTTGCGCTTCTTTGCTGCGCGTTCTGCCTCCTCGGCCTCCCGATCTTCCTCATCGGAGCTCGGGCGGTTTCGCTTCTTATTGGCCATGCCGTGTGCTGTTGCAGACAATACCTTGGCGGGCGACGGTGCCGTATTCTCCTTATCAGGGTGCGTGCTGGGAGAAGGCGCCGCCGGGAAGCTACCAGGCATGTCAAGCTTCGGCGCGATAGAGCCGCGAACGTGGCGAACACTCGACTGTCCCGAGCATGCCCCGAAGCTGTTCGAGGCCGTATCTCCGATCTCAATGGTGTGATCGCTTCGAAATGTGAAGGTCCCAGGCACAGAAGGCGCGTCGGCGGAGGCCCCGAAAGTCTTTGGCTCTATGAGTCGCTTCAGAGGAGAGAGGTCTGGATATAGGCTATCAGGATCTCTTGGGCGAGGTGAGCCTCCCGCGTCACCGGAGTAGTCCGTGCCAATGGCTTTAAGAGCAGGCCTGAGCCTTGGTGCAGACTTTTGCGGAGAAGGCGTATTCTGAGCCTCAGCCGCTTCGACAATATCAGTCGTGAACGCCACTCGTTTCGTCAACTTCCTTCGCGGCGTGGTCAGGGATGCAGGAGGCAATGTCCTCTCGATCCTCCGAGCAGCAGGTGTTTGCGATGTCTGGGCCGCAGGCTGGGGAATTGCGCTTCTGCCAGCGTCCGAGCTGTCCTGATGCCCTCGAAGTATTGATTTGACTTTTTGAAAACTGAAAGGGCTGATGATGCGCTGCTTCATATCGGCTGCTCTTGAGGGCGACGCGGTAAGACTGGTTGAGCTCACAGATTTGGGGAGGCCGCTGATATTTGGTTTCGAGTCTTGAACGACAGATGGCGCTTTCCCATGATTTTGCGATGCTTTCGTGGGGCTCATCAGTCGGGACAGGCTTGAATGTGATTTTGCAAGGCCGTCTCTAGAGATAGGGCGCGATGTCGACGCATCGTCTTCGAGCCGCCTTCTCAGTCTCTTAACTGTAGAGCGCTCGTGGTTGGACAACGTATTCACATCGTACCCTTTTGGCACGGGCGGTAGCGGCTTGGCAGCTAGCCTGGTGACGGAGACTGGAGCCTTCATCGAGGATTTTGCTGGGCTAAATGAAGTGTCTTCCAGACTGGAATTCTCCAAGGCTCTCTTGGTGCCATGTGAACGAGATAACGGCGTGCCGTCCAAGTTCGCCTTGGAGGGCGATCGTTTGAGGCCAGCCTTGACCGGTGTGAAGCGTCCCTTCTGGGCCCTCCAAGCGGATGCGTGGCCCTGGATGGAATCCATCTTATCAAACTCAGCCGTATGGGCGGCGCTGAACCGCCCAATTCTACCTTTGGGCTTGGCAAACGTACGGCTAGCAATCCTGGACTGCTCCGCTGCCCGCTGAGCTCGCATTTCAGCGGCGATCCTGGCAGAGTCGTTCTGGATCTTTTCCAACCATGCTTGCTGAAAACTATTCGCGCTAGCGGAAGAGGTGTCCCGGTCGAACTGAAACGTGAAGCCAGATGTTGGAAACGTCTTGATCTTGGAGGGAGTATCTGGGCCAAGACGGGGAGGACCTTTGGGGATGTCTGTGAAGCCCAGTCTGAGCCCAGAAGACGGCTCTCCCATGCCGTTGTGATATTTGCTAGGATGCATTTCGCTATGTGGCGGCTTCATGGCGGAGGAGGCAGGCGTACTCGGCTCAGGGCCAGGGCTAGAAGCCGGCTCTGGTTTAGTTGAAAGCACATCTTGGCAGGCTCTCTCTGCGCATTCATTCACGGAACGGAGGACTGGAGTGGCCCTCTTCTGTAAGGAAGCATTAGTAGACGCGCGAGGCCTCGAGTGAACATTGGATCAAGATTACCTTGACCACGCTGGCCAACCTGGCCGATCGACGACGGGGCGGCGACATGCTTTGTGCGCTTCGAATAGGATGACAGCTGCAGCTCAGGATTCGCGTATGCGATAGGAAAGCATCAAATCCTCCTAGATGGACGGGGCCTCAAGCATGGAGGAGTGCCTTCAGTACGGCAGAATGATGTCAATTGGGTAAGGTCCTGCGTGGTTTGTTGACATTCGTGGGGCGTTTTTGTTTACTTTCGAGGCTCCCTAACCAGTAGGAAAGGGCGAGTGTTTCAGAGTGTGCTCAGCGGTCAAGTACAGTGTATGCGTGGATTTGCCGGCAATTGAAACTGTACGTACACACTGTAGATTGCCGACTTCCTTTCTCGATCCCGCCCCCTTGTTATCATTGGTCGGTTGTGATTACTGGCAGTGCACCACGTCCCACCAAAAAGCTGGCACGGCTGGATCCTCGTTTACCGTAATTGCATGTATTACAAGTACAAGTATGTAGCAGGAAGGTAATACCTGCGCACCGATGACTCTATGAGTAACCGCCATGATGACTTGTACATTCGACAAGAAAAGCTCTAATAGTACGTACCTCTGCAGGGAACAGGCAGCGGAGATGTATCGAAATTGCATCACAAGGCCCTCGACGCTAGAACCTTTCTAGAAGAACAAGCATCATCCGTAATCCTACGGAGTACGCTTGTCGTACTATACAGGTACAAGATGTCCCCGGAGCAGGATACCCTTGGAAAAGGCGTAAAAAGGATGTGATGGACTGTGCTTAGAATCCGTCAAGGAGTGCATATTTCCATCGTGTCGGGAGATGGGGGTGAGGAGTTGAACATCTGCCGTACTGTAGATGTCCAAGGCGCAATGCAACATTAGTTCTAGCGTCTCGGGATTGTTCAAGGACGACGCTGAGACGTCATGTCACCAAGCCGTTTCCTTTTCATTGGTCCCCATTGTCTTGGGACCTCGGGTAAATATCTGCCAGAGGTCAGCATTTGTACATACATATTACAGGTACATGAACAACAACAACAACCCGGAGCGTCCACGATACTTGTATTTGGGTAGCTCCACACGCACATGCACTGCATGTACGTGGCAAGCACCTACAAGTAACGGAGCTCAGTCATGTTGCTGCTGAAAAAGGGGGCGAGCGAGCGGCACCATGGTTGCATCCGAGCGAGCCCACGGACCCCATGAGCGTGGCTAGACTGATGATGTTATGAGCATCTCGTATGTCGTCTCCGGCATCGTGTGTCGTCATTCTACTCGCTCGAGGAGGCATGACGATGCAGTGCGCCGACCGAACCTCATGGTACCCAGACAAGTGACCCCTTGCATGTTGAACTTGGCTTTGGTCATCTTTGGGCCTTTCTTCCGCACTTGATTGCATACATATCATATGGCCATTTGGCCCCATTCTTGCATCTACATACAAGTAGTTGGCGCCGGGAGGACCCCCCTTGACCTGGACGGGAGCGGGGGGATCGTCAACCTTGTTTTCCTGATTGGATCTTTTTGCAGCTGCGAAAACTTGTGCTTCTTGAACCCCTCAATAGCGTCCGGTCTCGCCCGCATGGCGGCTCAGTGTTTCCTCCATGTCTCTACCGACGAGACGAGTATTCTACCATTGTGATGAGTACTCAACGTCGGAGACTGCATGACCCTGTGCTTGCCGCTCCGGTCTCAGGTGACAAAGCACGCTGAACGCAATATGGGCACCGCCCGAATGAAAGGAAGCATGCGTTCTCGGCCCTCCACCTGCGTATTCACCTATCAAGCCCAGGCAGTTTGGTTGCACCAAGACGTGTCCTTTGGAAGCCGTAGATAAAACAACGGAGTGACCCGGAGCCCGTTGGCCGTTATCCATCACCTTTCTCGGCATGTCTATTTTGAGCGTACGTCATCTTGACCGGTATCCGAGCGTGAATGAATTACTGTGCACCGATCTTGAGACTTCCCAACATAGTCGTGCTTGTATCTTACTCACCATGTCATTGAGCAAGTTTAGTCCGAGTGCGATCAAAAAGGCCCTACTGGTATGTCGAGGGGGTTGTCACGATGTGCATTCTGCGCATGTTCCCGTGCCCTCTTTGCTAGGTAGTCTCGGTCTGGTGGGTTCGGTATGATGCAGCTCGTCACCTCGTCAGATGTGGGTGGCCAGGGATGGAATCCTAACGGGCCCGGACGGGTAATTACTTTGTCGAATGGCGTCGATCATTCTACAGCTACATACAAGGTTCCCCCCGCTGCAGCAAGAAACGTTGACGATGTGCGTCGGGGCGTGCGTTGTTGCATGCACCAACCTTGCGTCGCTGACCTGGATTGATTGGTGTCCAGACGATCCGCATGAGGCAAATAGTCCCAACGCCATCTCTTGCATCTGCACCCACGGATAACGTGATCTCAATGGATGAATCGGCAACACGAGGATCCTGGAGCGAGGTTGCCAGAGGAGCATGAACTCCTGGCGAACGCGACGCCACTGTGCATGCCTTTGTATGTATTGTTCGGCTTACATGCGCGTGCATAAGCCTACCGGACGTGTCTGGAGAACAAAACAGATGGCTGCAACCTCTAACGAGCGGGCGCTGAATCAATCTTGACTTGGCATGTTCTGAATCTTCGACTCACCCACCTGCAGACAATGTGGGAGAACCAAACTGAGAGTGGCGCCTGAATCCTCGTGGCCGCGTTTCGAGACTCGGGGGACGCTCGTCCGTCATCGGTGGGCAACGCGGGCGGTGACACGGGGCGGAGGCTTCAGTGACGAGGACCTGTGTCGCTACGCCGTCTGCAGAAAACATCCTATATTGAAGCTGCGGCCACCGAGGGCTTGCAAATAGATTACTAGAAGTGAAGAAGTGAAGCACAATTCTCAATGATAAAGTACCGAACCCATCATCGCGATGGTCGGGTTGTACAAGCATGTAACTGGCTGTTGATGATGACAGCCTGGGGCTACGAAAGTAATCACAGCCCGGAGAGGCAGAAGAGTCAAGATCCTGCCTGTGCTCACGGCTCGCGGGCAGCGGCCGTCGTTTGGCCGCGCTGCTACAGACTGCGACCCAAGGGCTGAAAACCGTTTCGTCCCGATCAGATGACCATGGCTGCTGCATGTTACGACACGGACGGAGTAATGGGGCCTCCAGACCGAGTAATTACAAGTATGTGCGCAGGTATGTAGGAGCCTGGCACGCCTGAATCTAGACCAACGAACCCCGGCAGGCAGGATGCTTTCGGACATTCGAAGCGCAGGCGCCCGGTTGTCGGCCAATGTCCCGTCCTCATGGCACAATTGACGATGGCACAAGTGAAGAACGACGAGAGAGGGGACATCTGCAACTTTGGTTGTTAAATATTTTTACATACATAGTGCGGGACTGTTGTACGAGCGTCGAGAGGTATGACGCTTCTACGAGGAATACATAACAGGAACGCATCTCGCATCTCCGAGGGCCGGCTGACATTGGTATCCGGCGGCATCGGAGGGTGGCGGGGGTGGGAAGCTCAGCAGATCCCATCCTCTTTATTGACAGGATTCCGATGGCGTCGCTAGGCTTGGCAAGTCGGGAGATGAGAAAAAAAAATACATTATATTAGCCTTGGTTTTATAGGCTTATAAGGGCTTCTGAGTAAACACCATTGTGGTTCTGCTCTGCCCGTTGGTGAAGACGCTGCGCAACTTCGGGCTCGGCCGAGGAGGTGTCTCAACGCCCATTGTCTGGTTTGCGGGTGACAATGGACTGAAGGCACTCATCTACTTGTATTTACTTTGGGAGCTGATGTTCCGCCATACAGAGTCACATAGTAGTACAAATAGACACCATGCCAGCCAGCAGCATGCAATGTTGTATGTAAGCCAGTTACAGAGGTGTGTGTGTGCCTGGATGGCGGCTTAGGGTCCGTGCAGAATCCGCATCGCAAGCCTCGAGCCCATCAAACGCAGACGCCGCCTCGTGGGGCAAGCAATGGACGAGTGGAATCGGGTCCGCGGGCAGACAATGAGCGAGGGAGAGTTTTGGGGGGCGGCCCAGTTACGGGAGACCATGTGACGTGCTGGTATGACAAGTCCCCGGGTTGTGGCGTGGCCTTTCCCACTCGCGAACCAGTCGTGACAGGAGTTTGGAGCTACCTATGCGTGCCACGCCGCTAACTGGGTGTGCTTTCTCTAATTGCAAGTATTATTGTTACCTGACGGAGGACCCTTGTTCGTTCGTCCAAGGGCGGAGGTGATACAAAAGGACGCACTCGCCGTCGCTTGCCCTGAAGTACTTGTAAAAGCAGTAGATGACTTCATCAAGCACGACGGCCGCAGTTGCTGGGTGTACCCGTGGGTAAACCTGTAACAAGAGGGGAGCGCTCATCAGTTCATACGGAATTTCTTCCTACAGTGGCGGCGAATAGTTTCTCGCTTCCTCCCCACGCCTACCCCTGTCGCTTTGCCGCCTACCTACTACATACCTTCAACTCTCCCCGGAGGGCAAGTGAGCGGCGATGCAAGGCCGAGTTCGCTCCACTAGCCAATACCTACTAGCGGGGGAGGAGGGGGATGGGGAATTGTGCTGGGGCCCGGGCAGGAGAGCAACCTGAACTGCTGCAGCCAAACGAGGTGCTTCGGCGGCCCATGAGCTAAAGCTTGCAGTGCAGGCTCGTTAGCAGCCGCTCTTCCACTCTGTTACCACCGAGTGCCACTCCGCCGCCCCCGCCATTCCATTACATAAAAGCGACGGGGCCGCTGCCCTCGGCCAAGCGGTTGGATTCCCATCTCGCTATCTCAGACACCGATCCCCTCCAGCTGCTTCCAAGACGCCCATTTCCCATTGCAACTGCTCCTTATCTCTTCAATCTCTCCATCCTTTTTCTGCGCTCGCGTACGGGGTGGATCTGATCCGTCCCGTTCTGCTGGTTTTTGCTCCCCTGGTGGCTTTCCCCGCCATACGCTACATACACCAGTGACTCTACCTCGCATTAAGCGCTGTAGACGCCACCAAACCACAACCACCGCCAACCAGCCTCGACGTCAAGCTTCGCCGACTTCGCTCCTCCTACCCGCCGAGGCTCTGGAGGAGGGATCAGGCTTCCAACATCAGGCCGTCGCAGGCCGTACCACGCAATCGTTTCCCCTACTGTTTCCCGCGCCTGCAACAGGCGTCCCCAGTGGCCGTTTTGTTGTGTTGCGACAACCGGGGCGCCCGCCGCACGGCCCATGTCCGTATTGCAAGGCTCCGTGCCACGACTCTGAGGCATGGCAGACAAGATGTCCATCGACAATAAGCCCAATCCGCCTCACCGTGACGAGTCCGACGACTCCATCGATTCCACCCCGGAGCGAGACCAAGCTGCTCCCGCTCCTGCAGGCAACAATGCGCCTCAAGACGCACAGCAACCAAAGCGGAAGGGGGGTCGCAAACCAGTGAGTCCCAAGCCTAGACTTACCCCTCACCCACTGCACTGCACTGCACTGCACTGCAACCGCAAAGCCACGGACATGATGGTCGCCAGTTTCCATACCATACTCTCCCCCAACCTGTCCTTCTGGTCTGCTTTTCCTCCATCACCAGGTCCAAGCAAGCATGTCCATCTATGACGGCCGTCAAGCCGTACTCCCACCAAGTCCTCGCTGTCTATTACCATCATGCCTTAGCTTGTCTGATGCTCGTCCTTTCCCACTTGCCCTACTCCTACTAATTACCATGCCAGATTTATGCGACATCCGAGGAACGCAAGCAGCGCAATCGGCAGGCTCAGGCAGCCTTTCGAGAGCGTCGTACCGAATACATAAAGCAACTGGAAGACACCATACGTGTTCACGAGTCCAACCTCCATAACCTCCAGTCAGCCCATAGGAATGCCGCAGACGAGTGCTTGATGCTTCGCTATAAGAACTCTTTGCTTGAACGAATCCTTCTCGAAAAAGGTTGCCACCAGCTCCATCCTTACTGTGTTGTGACTTTGCATCGTTAACGACCGTGACCGCAGGTATCGATGTTCAGGCCGAACTACACGCCAAGGGCGATAGCCCAAATTTGGGTCCCGCCCACGTTCCGCAGAACATTGTGCAACCACCACCGATTTCGCGGCCCATCATGAACCGGAACCACTCGCGCAAGTCGACTTCAGCGATTGCCGCCAAGCTCGAGCCATTGACGGGAGCATTGTCCACCCCTTTACAACCGCAAACGTCGATATTGTCCCCAAAGAGCCGACTTACTCCCGCTTCCCAGGCCGATTCGCCCAACAACGTGGCCTCTGCCTTTTCGCCAGCGCCGTCAGACAGCATTTCCGTGAGAGGGGCCATTTCGAATATGGCCCGTCAGCAAATGCCCGTTACAAACACACTACAGGTCCCGCGAACGCCTGCTTCCACGACCGGCGTAGGTCGGGGCTCCACCATAGGCGTTGGCGCTTCATACTACCCGACGCCCAATTTTCCGAACCGCATGGAACAGCTGGGTATGTTCTCTATTGTTGACGCCGTCGATCACACCGCTTCAAGGGGTGACTGGCTGACCTGGCCGGAACAGAACATGAATATGAGGGCCATGTCGACATGATGGACGATTCCGAGATTGAGACGCCAAGCGGCCGAAACACCTTCCCGATGGACTTTCGAAACGACGCGACTCAGCCAATGCTTTTGTCACCCACGTCGACTGCTCCTGGCCCCCAGCTTCTCGAGCAGGGTCACCTGACGCCCGCTTCTAGCCAGCATTTTCCGTCCATGACGCAGCTGCTGGACCATTCAGACTGGGACCCCTTTGGCCTGAGCGCAAGCATGGCCTTTCCAAACCAGCAGTTCCAATTCGATCAGTCGAGCATGCGTTGAATGGTCCTGCCCACGCTCTCAAGTGTCAACAGGAGGCACTGGGATGTGATTATACAGACGCGAAAATGGTGCAATACAGGGGAATTTGGGTCAAAAAATGCACGCTGCTGCCAACGCGTCAAAGAGCTTGATTATCTATCCATGCATCTGGTCTACAGCCTTCAGCCTCACGGCAAGGGAAACGGCAATACAGGCTCACCATCGCTTGATTGCCCTGATCAATCTCTCACTGGCGAAACCGAGCTACGCCAAAGTGTATTGGTCAGGTCTCTTCGCGAGATGGTTGGAAAATGATTCATGCTCGAAGACTTTAAGGACATCGCACCGTGGTCATCCTGATCTGCCTACGGCCGCTCGTCGCCCTATCTGTTACTCTGTGAACAGGAAATGACAGACATAATAAGACCAGTCCCGTTGCCTTTATCGACGTGGTCTCCAGACAAGGGTGAAACCATCGCAGCTGTCGCCCTGCACACGAATCATTTACGAATATCACGGCCCTCCGGCCTGGACGACTGGTACCGGGAGCGGGCTTCTGGACGAACAAAGGGAAGGAAAAGTGCTTTTTATCATTAACAATTGTAGCGTTCTTCTTCGCACGGGTGGCTTTCTCTCGTCTATGCTTAATGACGAGAGCCTGGGGGGTTATCGTTCATGGGGTCCGTTTATGCGCTGGCTTGCGAGGTAACCTTTAGCGCTTGTTGAATGATGATACTGTCTACTTTTCTTCTCGGTATTTTTCTCTGTATGATGGAATTGGGTACGTGTACTGAGTGTATGTATAGTAAAAAAAATTTGGGGGCTGCATGCGCGAGGGCGTGTCGTGTTGCAAATTGGACAGTCTTCTGGTGTTTGTGTAGTGTCTTGATTCTTTGCATCTTGCATAGGCTAGCGCGGCGTTGAAAGATGATGAGATTTCTTACACCACTTTCGAGAGAGAAATTAGGAAGAAGTTGCGGTACTCTTGTGCTAAATGGTGACTTGCTTATATGTCGAGGTGATTTCCGCAGCTTCTGTTATTATGTTCTGTCGCCAAAGTCGCCCACGTCTAAGTGTGTCAAAAATTGTACGTACGCGACGCTCACCGTCCTCACCGCCCACTTCACCGAGGCTTTAGGTTGTATTCTGCCACCACATCCGACCTCATGCGGCGCAAACTCCACGTCTCCCTTCGAACCCATCTCGACGACTCTCAAACTGCGCATAGCTTTCCGCCACGCATTGTACTTTTAACGTTAGCAAAGCACCCTCGCTCCAAAATCGAACACACACGCACACAAGCTACAAATCTCGCTGCTCCATTCTCCCTAGGTATCACAGGTGAAAGACGTCGTTGCCGTTCCGAATACTCACAATCGCAGATGACAGAAGCTTCCTTGCCGACCTGCCACCGGAGTTGACGCCCACCCGTCGCTTCGCCTACCCCTTTCCCCCAAAGCCATGGCACCTTCCGACGCGAGTGCCACGGAACCGCTATCCGAGCCGCCGGTGCCTGCGCAACCCACGACCGAAGAAGAAGAGGAAGAGGGCGAAGTCGAGGACGTCGCGGCAGCAGACGCCCCTTTAGATCCCGCAACAGATAACAACAACCAAGATGCGCCACCCCTACCGAACGAAGCGGTACCCGATATCCCACCGCTCCCCCAGGAACCTGTCCCCGACGACGGCTGGACCTACCAATGGGACCCCAACACGCAGGCCTACTTCTTCGTCAACCGCTACACGGGCCAATCGCAATGGGAAAACCCCCGTCTCCCCGATAAAGACACAAGCCAACCTCAAGAGAAAGACGCCATTGTCACGGGCTACAACCCCGCCATACACGGCGACTACGACCCCAACGCCTGGTACGCGAAAGCCTACGACCCGGACCACAACACCGCCCCGGGTCCGTCAATCCCTTCTTCGACCGATGCATACGAGGCCACCGCCGCCTTCAACCGTTTCACCGGCAAGTTTCAAACCCCCGATCAGGGGCCTAGCCGCCACAGCGACGACGCCAAGTCGCGGCGCCAGATGAATGCCTTCTTTGACGTCGATGCTGCGGCGAATGCGCACGAGGGCCGCAGCCTGAAAGCGGAGCGCTCGCATAAGAAGCCGTCGAAATCGGAGGTCAAGGCGTTCAAGGAGAAGAGGCGCGCTAAGAAAGAAGAGAAACGCCGTGCTTGGCTGCGGGACTAGAGTAACGGCTTTCATGACTAGTTGTTGTTCTCTTGTACGGTGCCGTATTCCATGTTTGCGCCTTTCTTTCTTGGTTTGCGGTGTTTTGTTCGCCTTGGACATCATGTTCACGAAGCATAGCGTTAGGTGAGGCTTTCTCCTTGTTTCTTGCTTTTTTGATCTGCGCGTCACGTAAGCCGGACTGGCGAGGTTTGGATGGCAAAA
>JADHZA010000423.1:0-18881 GCA_018831705.1 Torrubiellomyces zombiae | reverse complement strand
AATATTAAATAAGCTAATACTATTTTTATAATCTTTAGTATATAGCTTATATTTATTTATTATATAGTCTTTATTATTATAATACTAATAGTAGTATTTTTTATTTTATAGGAGGTTAGTAGTAAAAGTAAAAAAATTTTTTTATTCTTCTTTTTATTTTTCTTAATTAAATAATACTATATTAGCCTTACTAGGTAGTAGCTTATTTAATTTTTTTAAAATTTCTTTTTATAGAATATCTAGTTTTACTTTACTTATATAGAGTTATATTATAAAGTCTTTAATTTATCTTATAGTCTTAATTTAAAGGTTTTAGAAACCTAAGGTAAGGCTTTAAATACTATTTTTTAAGGTAAAAAGCTAATTTTCTTTATTTTTTACTTTTTTAGCTATAAATTATTTTTCTTCTTTTACTTATTTCCTAGACTTATAAAGTAAAGGATCCCTATAAAAAAGGTTAATTTCTATATTTAAATAGCTTTTTTTAATTTCTATTAACTTCTTAATAAATTTAATTAATTAATTAATAAGTTTTTTATATAGTAAGTCTATTAAGGTTTTAATAAAAGTATTACTAGTATTATAGTATTTTATTATATATTTATAAGGAATAGTTTTAATAAGCTATATTAATTAGTCTTTAGCTTTAGCTATTACTTTATATTCTTTTTTAATAAGATAGTTATAATTAATTAAGTATTTATATATATTATAGTTATTATACTAGTATTAAGTAGTATTAAGCTAGCTTAGTTATATTCTTATACTTTTTACTTAGTTAGAATTAAAATATTTATATATTTCCTTAAAAAGTTTATAAGTTTTAGTCTAGGATTAGCTATAAATAATATATTAAATATTTTAATATTTTTCTAGCTTAATATATTTAGTTAAGAGGGTAAGCTTATTTTTATTATTTACCTTATAATAGTTTATATAGCTTATATAAGCTATTAAGAATTCTATAATATTCTTACTATTAAACTTATTAACTTTTTTTACTAGGGGTTTTTTAATATTTAGTTATAAGATATTTACTAATTCTTTAAGGATATTTTTAGTACTATTTTAGTATTCTTTTTCTTTAATAGTATTTTTTTTCTTTAGTAATTTCTTTTTATTAATTTTAATATATCCTTATCCTTACTTAGACTTTATATTATTATTTACTTTTTTTCCTTTATTATATAGGGCCTTATAAATAATTAAATTATTTAATTTATCCCTTTTATATATACTTTTATTAGATCTATCTAATAAAATTAGTATTTTTAGGTCTTATATTTTCTAGAAGGCCTCCCCTTAGAGTTCCCCTTTTTTAGTTTTTAAATTAGGTCTATTATAAGTTTTCTTTATAGTAAATAAAAATAATATTTTTCTAATTTAAGTAATTAATTAATTAATTTCTTTAGAAGTCTATTTTCTTATTAGTAAGCTTTTTTCTAATAGCTAATTTCTTAGTATACTTTAGTTAATACTAGCTTAGCTATATAAATTAACTTTTATATTAGGTATTCTTATTTATAATATAGGATTTTATTTTTTAAGTAACTATTTTTATTAATCTACTTTTTAAATAAGCTATAAGTATTATTTCTAATATTACTATCCTTAAAGCTTAATAAATACTTTACTTAATAGTCTAAGTTTTAAAGCTTAGCCTATTTAATAATTATAATTCTATAAATAAAGATAATATTTAGTCTATACTTATTTTTAGTTAAAGTAAGATTTAATTAATTAATTACTACTACTTATTATTAGGTCTAGTAAATTATTATATTTTTTAATCCTAGTTTTTATTTTAGGTTTAATTCTAAGAATTTAGTTCTATAGTAATAATATTAATATTCTACTTTTTTTTATTTAAGTAAAAAATTAATTAATTATTTAATATTATTACTTATTAATAAACCTAATAAATTCTTATATTATTTTATTTTTCTACCTTTAGCTAGGTTTTTTTTTATAAACCTAGCTTTACTATATTTAAATTACTTAATTTACTTTTTTTTAATTTTTTCTATCTTAAGGAAAGTAAGCTATTCTAGAATATACTAATCTTAATAATTATATTATATATATTTATTATTTTATCTTATTTTTATATTTTTTTTTATTTTTATTTCTAGACTTTTACTTAAGTTTCTTATTATTTTAATATTTTTATAAGAAAGCTTTTAAGATATAAAAGCCTAGGTAAAATTACTATTTAAGATAGAGGTATTAGAACTACTTAAATACCTTTAAGAGTTATATAGTAGGAAAGAAGAGAAAATATAATAATATAATATAACTATAATAGACTATATAATAAAATATTATAGGTTTAAAAGTTATTTAATAAGTTAGATTAATTAATTAAATAAATATTAAGTAATTACGATTATATAATTATATTAGAATAGTAAAGTAGCTAAACTTATAAATTAAAAAGTCTAAACTATATTATATCTATTATCTATAACTAGTAATATAGCCTTTGGCCTTTTTATGCTTTTCTACTCTATCTTAATTAACTATTACTTACTTAATTAATTAATTATACTTATCTTAATACTTTTTTTCTACTGTGTGTGGGGGGGGCACCAATTTTCTATTATACTACAACTACCCCGAAGGAATACTAATACCTCCCTTTACAAAGATAGAACTAATATCTATAATTAAGGGCTTAGCTATAAATAAAGCTATAAGGCTAGATAAGATAGCTTCTAAAACACTAAAAATAGCTATAATAAATAAATATAATAATACTTATAAGGGTAACTAGTAGATTTTAATAATCCTCACCTTTTTTAATACTTACCTTAGCTAAAGATACTACCTAAGATACTTTTATACCTTAATAATAATCCCCCTAAAAAAACTAGGCAATATAGCTATAAAAGACCTTAAATCCTATTACTTAATAGCCCTCCTAAATACCCTAGGGAAAGTTATAAAGGCTATAGTAGTAAAGAAAATCTAGTATGCTTTTATAGTATATAACACCTTACTAATTACCTACTTTAATAGCTAAAAAAATATCTTAATAAATAACGCCTTATAATACCTAGTAGAATAAGTATATAAAGTATAGAACTATAAAGAACTTACTATAGTATTATCCCTAGATATTTTAAAAGCCTTTAACTATATCTCTTATAAATACTTACTCTATAATATAAAAAAGAAAAGTATATAAGGTTATATACTATAATAGATAAAGAGCTTCTTATCTAATAAATATATAATATTATATATAATTAGCTATAAAAGTAACTAAAAACTAATTAGTATAGGTATCTTTTAAAGTTTACTTCTATTACTAGTACTCTTTATCCTTTTTAATATAAACCTTATAGATATATTTAATAAATATAAGGTATTAATAGTATAAATTAATAATATAATAGTAGTTATTAGTAGTACTACTTATAAGGATATATACTATAAACTAGAAAAAGTTTTAAAAATATATAAATACTAGGCTAAAAAGTATATAATAATCTTCTCCTTATATAAATTCTAACTTATAATTACTAAGAGATAATATAACTATTAAACTACTAATATACTTATAATTAAGTTAGGTATAAGAATAATTAAATAGACTAATAAAATTAAGATCCTAAGGGTTAAAATTAATAGTAAATTTAGCTTTAATATATACTTTACTAAAGTAAAATATATAGCCTTTACTAGGCTTAAAAACTTAAAAGCTTTAGGGGGGTTAATATAAAGAGTTAGCCTAAAAAATATATAATAAGTATATAAATTAGTTATCCTCTTAGTTTTCCTATTAGGATACTTAATTTAATATAATATATAAAAAGGTATAAGAAATTTAATAATAAAGGCTTTTAAATAAATCTAGAAAAAGGCTACTATATAAATTACTAGTACTTAAAAGAATACTAGTAGTAATACTCTAGATATAGAACTATACTTCCTTCCTATAAAATAAGTTATTTAGTAGTATTATACTAAAATAGTAATATAGCTAATAACTAGAAAATATAAGAGGGAGATAATAAAAGTAACTAAGCTTAATACTTAATACTTTAGCTTACTTACTACCCTTATTATATAAATATATAATAAGATAGATAAAGCTATCTTAAAGGTAAAGCTATAAAACCTTTTTATTACTATATTATAAAGTATATTTTTTAAAATAACTATCCTAAACTTACTAAATAAGGCTATAATAAACTACTAAGAGAAAGTTAAATAAAGAGGATTATATATATATATAAATAGCTTAAGTATTAAAAGTAAAGTAAAAATAGTTATATATTATAAGGAGCTAATAAATATAAAAAGCTTTTATTTTAAATCCTTATACTAGTACTTAGTATACTATATAGAGCTCCTAGCTTTAAGTCTAGCCTTAGAAATAGTCTTATATAACTAGATTTACCCTATAATTATCTTTATAAATAACCTTAAAGTAGTATAATTTATTATAAAAATAATAATACTTATAGACTAGTAGTTTTTTTAATTTTTTTATACTTATATAAATAAACTACTAAACCTAGTTAAAATATACTAAATACTAGTATACTATAGTATCTTAAAAAATAAAATAGTAGATTAACTTATAAAAAAAGCTATAAAGTAGAAAAAACTATTAAGACTATAATAATAAGCTAAACTCCTTATTTACCTAGTAAACTAGATAAAAAAAATCTAACTTATAAAATCTAATACTATTTATATAGTATACCTAGTAACTATAAAGTTATAGTAGAAATATTAAATAGTATCTTTATATAATACTTAGCTATATAAAATCTAACTAAATATCTCTAAGAAAATACTAATTAAATATACTATTCTAAGTTACTTACTAGGCTTAATTATAAAATAGTTAAGAAATAAGAAAATAAGCTTTAATATAAATCTTTATAACTAGAATAATATAGTTTTATTTATATATAATATATACTCCCTAGACTAATAATAAACCTTTACTTATATTTTATTTTAATATTTTATTTTTTTATAATTATAAAAATAAATATAAAAAAATATAAGAAAAAAAATTATAAATTTTACCTAGCTAGTAAATAAGCTAAATATAGTACCCTAGGTAGCCTTAATAATATTAAAAATTAAGCTTTTTTAATAGTTTTAGTATATTAATATATAATAACTAGAAAATTATTTTAAAAAATTATCCTAATTTAAACTAATAAATATTATAAATATATTAAAGCTAGTAAAATAACCTAGAAAAAGATATATAGTAAAACTAGTATTTTTTTAAGTATAAGATATAAAGTAAAATTACCTATAAAACTATAATATAAGCTTTATATACTAGTATTAAAAAATATTAAAGTTTAACCTAGTAAAAAAGTTATACTATTACTAACTATAATAATTTTAATAACTTAAAAATTACTAGGGGAGATACTATTTATTAAAAAAAATATTTTAATTATATAAAAATTAAAAAATTTTATCTAGTAAAAAAAACTAAACTTATAATAATATTAATAATTAGTAAGTAAATATACTTAACTATATAACTTATAAAGAAATTAAAATATATATACTTACTAATATAAAATACTTAGCTAAAAAGATAATATAAAAAGTATTAAAAAATATAAAAAGCTAATAAATAGAGAAAAAGTTAATAAAAGATATAAAGTATTATAAAAGTTAGTAAGATACTTATTTTTACTAGAATTAGCTAGTATATAGTATATATTAGTATAATCCTTAGTAAAATATACTCTAGTATAGGTCTTAGAGTAATATATTATAGTAACCTTTACCTAATTATATAAAAGGGTAGGCGCTACATAACCTTTATAGGTCCCTAGAAGGCGTAATGAACAACCAACCAACCAACCAACCAACAGTTTCCTGTCACCGTCTCTTGATCTGTCGTATTGCTACGGAGTACTCCGTCCTGCAACACAAGATCTTGTTAGCGGCTTGCAATCACCACACTGTTCGCGCCTGATTCAACGTCTGGCAAGTGGCTTTCTTCCCTTCAGCTCTATCGCTGTTGAGACTGTCACTTGGCCTTGGCTGTCTTCTGTCGGTTTCCGGTACGTAGTAGTACTTGTAAGCCAAGCCATCTTGCTGACACAGGGGCCGAAGTACCAGCCATGACCATCATTTGCTTGGAGTCACCTGCGCACGGAACTCTTCTTGGCATACAATCCGCTTTATCGAAGCCTTCATTCCCCGTAGTCAACACACTGGTGCTAGAATAAAGGGTTTAATGTTGTTTTCGATTTGGACGCGCTGGTCAACATGCCTAAGACGCTGATGTATCTCACACGGCGTAGGGAGTGCGAGATACCTGCCCCGGCTCATCGATCTAAGCTTTCCTCCAGGGGCCAATCATATTCGAGCGGCAGCTTCCCTCCTCCAAAGGCGCCACAGCCAAGTCGAACTTGACTTGCGCCCATCATCCGTCCTCCCTTCGTTGTCGAGCATCGCGTTGAAGCAGTATGCTCAAGGCTGCGTGTCAATCTGCTCTCGGTCCCTGAGTCGCTGCAGTCGCAAACTATCCTGCACGCCGTCCCATCCAGCTCGTCCTCTCGGAAAGCCGTCGTGGCCATGCAATAATATCAAATACCAGATCCGACTCTGGTGCAACAACTTCGAGACTTTCATAGCTTCGGCTGTTCGAACCCAAGCTATGGCTACAGGTATGCCGCAAGCAAGCACCTCGGCCTTTCTTCCAGTCCCTTGTCTAACCGCCCTATCATCTTAGCTGTCCGAGTGTGCGTCTGTGGGGACGAGAGCACCGGCAAATCCAGCCTCATCGCGTCGCTCGTCAAGGACCAATTCATGAGTCACAAGATTCAGCCCGTCCTGCCACAGATCACGATACCACCCAGCATCGGGACGCCCGAGAACGTGACGACAACCATCGTCGATACGTCTGCCCGGCCTCAAGACCGAACCACGCTACGCAAGGAGATTCGAAAATGCAACGTCATTCTCCTCGTGTACGCCGACCATTACAGCTACGAAAGGGTTGCCCTGTTTTGGATGCCATACTTTCGCTCCCTCGGCGTCAACGTGCCCGTCGTTCTATGTGCCAACAAATCCGATCTCGCTGGCCAGGGTAGCACGCCGCAAATTGTCGAGGAAGAGATGCTCCCTGTCATGGCCGAATTTCGAGAAATCGACTCGTGCATTCGAACGAGCGCCAGGGAGCACCGAAACGTTAACGAAGTTTTCTTCCTTTGCCAGAAGGCCGTGACTCATCCCATCGCTCCTCTTTTCGACTACAAAGAGGGTCATTTGAAGCCCGCTTGCGTCGCCGCGTTGAAGAGAGTGTTTTTCCTTTGCGACAAGGATCAGGATGGGTATCTGAACGATGGCGAAATGCGCGACTTTCAATCTCGATGCTTCGACAAGCCTCTGACGAGTGAGGACCTTGACAACATCAAGCTGTCAATATCCAAGTCCCTGCCTCACATCAACCTGGACGAGGGCATCGACCTTGCCGGGTTCCTGCAGCTCAACAAAATCTACGCAGAGAAAGGCCGGCATGAGACCATCTGGATCATACTACGCAAGCATCGCTACACGGACAGCTTAAGCTTGGAGGACAAGTTTCTACATCCCAAGTTCGATGTTCCCGAGTACTCGTCTGCAGAGTTAAGTCCAGTCGGCTACAGGTTCTTCGTCGACTTGTTCTTGCTCTTCGACAAGGACAACGATGGGGGACTCAACTCGGCCGAGCTTGAGGCGTTATTCTCACCGACGCCAGGCCTACCACCTTCTTGGACTGATTCCTCATTTCCGTCTTCGACTGTTCGAAATGAGGGCGGTCATATCACACTCCAAGGCTGGCTTGCGCAGTGGAGCATGACCACTTTTCTAGAACCAAAGACTACCATCGAGTACTTGGCGTACCTCGGTTTCGAGCCGCATAACCCAAAGGACCCCATCACGACGGCTCTCAAAATCACAAAGCCTCGCAAGCGAAGACGACGCCCCGGCCGAGTCGAACGAAACGTGTTTCTGTGCTACCTCGTCGGTGCATCCAGTGCCGGCAAGTCATCTCTCCTCGACGCCCTGTTGAGTCGTCCTTTCGAGGGCTTGTATCATCCCACCATCAAGCCTCGCAGGGCTGTCAACAGTGTCGAGCTTCCTGGCGGGAGGCAAGTCTACCTCATCCTAGAAGAATTAGGCGAGCTGGAGCCGGCCGTCCTGGAAAATCAATCCAAACTCGACGCCTGCGACCTCCTCTGCTATACGTATGATTCCTCCGACCCCGAGTCCTTCGCCCACATTGTCGATATGCGTTCCAAGCATGCACATCTAGATGAGCTGCCTGCCTTGTACGTCGCCCTCAAGGCAGACAAGGACAAGGCGACGCAAAGATGCGAGCTCCAGCCCGATCAGTATACATCGTCGCTCAATATGAATGCGCCTCTTCACGTGAGCGTTACGTGGAACAGCATTGCAGAGCTGTTCGTTGCCCTTGCTGAAGCGGCGACGAACCCGAGTTCGGCGTTCCCCAAGTCGGAAGAGGAGGCTCCCGATCGCACGAGCCTGTACATGGCCCTTGGAGCGACGGCCTGTGCGGCCGTTGCAGCCGTCATGATTTGGCGTCGTTCAACAAGTGCGGCTTGAGACATGGCCACGACATACACACTTTGGCCTATTTTGTCTTGTTCAGTGCTTGACGACGGTGCTGTCCACATTTGATCATCACAGACGACGCAAACCTCGTGTCTTCGTCTTACGTTCTACTTTATTCACGCGTACATCTTGTAGTATTTTGACACGAGGATGGAGATCCTGTTTCTCCGGGTGGCAGGCATTCAGCATGCCCATCCTCTTTTCTGTTGTAATCTCCCCTACTCTACTTTTAATTACGCATCGGCTAGGAGTTGTCATGGGGGGCATCTTATTATATAATGTACTTGTTGTTCACTCCTTTGTTTGGGATTTGAGTCATGATACCCATATTCAAATATACAACTCCTCTTTCACAACATTTGGGATCCTGGTCAGGGGCTTGTGAGTAGTGCTGTACGCTTGCACAGTAGGTACGAGTGCATGAAATCAGAAATTGACTGTTCATGCACAGCAAATGTCGAACTTGGTCTACCGTCTCTCATAGAAAACTTTTGAAGCAACCCTCTCCCATGCTATAGATCAGTAATGCCGCCCTCGTATGTACGAAACGAATGTCGCCGATAGATGAAAAACACCCAGTCTTAAACTTTATAAAAACAAAATCCGATATAAAAGCTCGCCGCTTCCATTTCCTCATCCGACACCAGCAACTTCCCTCCTCCCCTCTCCCGCACGCCCATGCGCTCACTCAGCGGCCCCAGCTCAGGGTCGTCCTTTTCCGTCTCCCATATGTCCCGAAAGCTTTTGTGGAACTGCATCTCCAGATTGAAATCTTCTGCTAAAGCTCGAAACGCCTCCCAGGGCACGACGTACTCGGGGACCTCTTCGACAGCTTCGTCAAGGAAGAAGTTGTACTTCCATCCAAATGCGGGTCGGAAGATGCCGTCGGTGGGCGTGGATGAGGGGAAGCGCACGCGGTAGATGGAGTTGCCCCATTCGGCGGTTCGTTCGGCTTCGCCTTCTTCGAGCTCGTCGTCTTCGTTGGCGGTGGTGGTGTCGTTGGTTGTAGCGGAGGCGGGCTTTTCACCGTCTTCGCCGTCTTGCTGTTGGGTTCCTTCGCGTTTGGCGGCTGCTTCTGCCTTGACTTGGGCCTGCTGGTTGAAAATCCGAACGCGATCGCCGAGGACATCCGAGTTGGGGATGCAGCCGATGAAACGACCGCCCTTTTTCAGAGCACCAGCGACGTTGCGTAGCATGTTGCGCGCGTTCTTCTCCGACTCGAAGGCGTAGTGCATCGAGAACATCATAGATACGACGTCGAAGCCGCGGCGGTTCATGGGCGACGGATCGAAGCCGACTTGCTGGATGATCTCGACATCCTCGATACTCTCGCCATAGCAGTCCTTGACGTGGAAGCGGGCGTCGAAGAGTCGCGCAGGCGGCTGTGGACGACGGTTGTTGAATCCGCCACGACCGCCGCGTCCGCCGCGAGAACTCAGGTTTCTGTAGCGATCGCGCGCTTGGTCGATGCTGATCTCGGCTGGGTCGAGACCCACGTAGAGCTGGATGGGCTGCGGCGCAAGCTGCCATTTGGTCAGATCTCCGCCCTTGCCGCACCCAATGTCCAGCACGAGGAGCTCTTTGCCACTTGATCGGCCCATTTCCCTGGACCCGGGGGTGTGGTCTTCGTCGGGGGAGTATCGGTGGATGATGCAGCTCTTGATCCAGTTGTTGAAGACGCGCAGGCCCTTGATCTTGCTGTCTCGGGTGCGCCACTCCCTCCCTCGCTCGGGGACATTATTGTAGTGTTGACGGACGACATCGTGCACTCCGCGGATCCTGTCCCGCGCGTCGTCGGGATGAGCTGATTGCTGCGCTACAGCGTCTCGTTCGCGCTCGAGCTGACGTTGGCGAATGGCCTCGCGTTCGGCCTCGGACAGGCGAGCCCGTGCGCTGGGACGTTTCTGCTTGCGAGGCTGCTCGGAGGGCGAGGTGGCGCGTCTTTTGGCCGGCTGTAGAGAATTGGCGTTGTAAGGTTGAGGCAAGTCCTCCTGGCCATCGTCTCGAGCGCGCCGCTTGTTCGAATGGGACGTCGACTCCCCGTTGGAAGCAGCGCCAGCCATTGACGCTTGGTCGTCCTTCTCGGCCATGGCTCGAGGAAGCCTTGGTTAGTGTTCAGGTCGTCGCTACGTTGCTAATTGGTTGGTCGTAGTTCTGTGCGTGATATGAAGGAGAGAGTTGTAATTACAGATGATGAAACAACTGCCTGTTCGGGACTGCGTACAAAAGCAGCTGGTCTGCAGTGTGAATTCACTCGAGGTATTGGAGTAAGTGTGTAAGTGTGGGGCCGCCAGGGTAGCGCTCCTTGTCCGCGTTCAACAACGCTTGGCATGAAGCTGACCACCTGGTGGTGAGGCCTGGTAGAGGACATCCTTGGAATCAAAAAAGATTTTGTCATGTATCATGGGCCAAACTCAGCCATTCGCAGGTGATGAGGAATATGGTGACTAAATGCCTCTTCACGTGCGCGATATCGTCTAGAGCGGACGTAGCTCCGTCTCACTGTTTCTCTGTACAGGGTAGCGATACGAGCATACGGCGGACCAAGCAACGAGACCATAATTACGGAAGAAACAAGGAAACAGTTTCATTGTTCAGTGAGACAATGTTTATAGATGTTGCAACCTGCAATGCTTTGCCAGTAACTGCTTCATACTACGACGGTTGGAACACTTTCAAGGTGTTTGTAAAACTGCTGTAGAGAAACCATGATATCTTTCACAAGCATTGTTGAACAACAGTTCATTCATCTGATATCGCTTGTATTTTGTATCCGAAGCTCTTATGCAGCGCCAAAGCATCCGGATGCCTCATCGCACTGAGAGCACTTTCTATGGGTCTATGTCATGCCAAAATGCCTAACTCGTATACTGGGGCACCAAAAGCCCCCCCGACGTCTGAAAACTGTGTATCCCATATCATGATATACTGGAACAAAGTCCAATGCTCCTGGACCATATATGCGCCGAATGCTGTGAAGTCAAAGCAAGATAATCGTAAGATGCCAATGCCGTATGCTGGTGAAAAGGAATAACGCCGGGCACGGGGGTATCGACACTGCCTAGAAGCAGCAGCGTAATCCGTGTCAAAAATCAAAATATCAGCCAAAATTTCCCTGATGAAGTTCGCAACACTGGGAGCAGCCCGGGTCTCCCATCTTCAATTCGAACGAGTTGAAATGCCGCGACCTCGTGCTCAAGCTTTTAGACCTCCACCTGGAGGCCTACGGCGTATTGATGGGCGGGATCGTCCATCTGAAGAGGAACAATACTGAGAAAGTTTTTGAACGCCTGTCCGTTCTTTTTGTAGTTGGTCAGCTGCAATTGGATCTCTTGGCGGGCAGAAATGGCAGTTCGCATGCGCTGTCGAGTAGCCTTGTCTGTGGAGTTTGTCGTGCCAGAAGACAAGCCACAAGGCGTCTGCAAGAAGCGACAATTGCGTCCAAGAACCTCGCCCTTGGCGTAGCCGGTCAACTCGCAAAAGGGATCGGACGCATATATGATGGGCGCATCAGGTTTCTCCATGTCGCACAGGATGAGGGCGACGGAGCAGTCGATGGCACCTAACTCAATCTGCGGCTCCGGGCGCTCCATGAGACGGTACTGGCAGGAAATAATGTCAGTACCAACTAGATGCTAATACCCTGAAATGTAGACACGGTCTCTGCCGATGGCAAGCGGAAAGGCGAGCAAGGTCGTGTTGCAACTTACCAAAATGTTCATGATGTCGATACCGCTGGCCGAATAAAGTCCGGGGTAGATGGTCGGTTCCTGCATGTGCCGCCACTTGCTTTTTGTAGTGGCATCCCCTTGGCCAGATTCGGCGTCTGATGCAACCGGCTGATCGGGGAATTGATGCTGTGAGAAAAGAAGAGTCAGAATCAAAAATCGAGCAGGCCATTATTCGCAGGTGCCATCTCGCGGTTTTGCTGCCACGATGCTGCCACGGCAGACGTGTGTCACCCAGTAAAGCAACAGAGCATGCAACACAACGATCTGTAAGACGACGAAGGAGGGATTGAGGCATACCTGTAAGGCACGAGCTTCCCAAGGATTCATGATGGGCGCCTTCGAAGTCATGACAGCGTAACGAGGGTCCCTTGGTGCGTGCAAGACGGACGAGAGTCGAAAAATTTACCGACGATGGCGAGGTCTGGTAAACAAGGCAGCGGGCGAGGCCTTAATAGCAGTAGTAGAAGGAGAGACTGGTCGTCGATGTGATCGATCGAATCGACGATAAGTGGATTTGTCGGCTGGCCATGGACCCGAGGCAAGATGGCTCTCTTTGCCAGTCCTTGCAAGGAACTAGATGAAGACGAAAGGAAGTTTCAAGTGCTACGCCATGAGGAGAAGACCAGGAGGTAGGACCGAGGAGGAGTGCACAATTACAATGCGAGGTAATTAGAGCATACAGGACATGTCTCAAGTCGAGATGTCATGGAAGAGGGCGTTTTTCGACGATATGGAAATGGCCGGGGGTGTTGGCAGGCCTAGTCGAAAATGGCATGTATCGCAGGGGCCAACAAAATGTTCTGTGCTGCTATTGGACGTGTCGTGTAGATGGCATCGAGCCTACTGAACGAGAGCAAGCCACGCGGCTACGGATACTTACATACTCCGTACTTGGTGCTAAGAATACATGGACTACTACTAGTATGTATTATATCTGCATGAAGGGCCATGGGTTTGCGGGCGAATGAACAAGCATTGATGACAAGGTGGTGAGGCTTCTCTCGCTAACGAGCTGTGGCTGACCGATAAAAACCCATACATTGTCGGGAGCCAGTCGGGGCAAATTTCCCTGGTGCTGGGCGCGTGCATTGGCCGTTTCTGGCGCGTTGTTGTTGACGAGGAGCAACAGGTCCGAGAGGGGGCGATGATGGGGAGTTGAGTGAATGCGTCAGATCGTGACACATGGCGGACGACTGTCACGATCGAATTTCCTGATGATGCATGGGCCTGAACGAGTACCCGTTACGCCTGTGTAGCCTGCCCCGGACGTGATCCACGCTGTACACGCTACTCCGCAACGACCTCCCCAGTCTGATTGCCCATCTTTTTATCTGACCGCAGTCTGCAAGTACCTGGTCGGCCGCCTGCCCCGTCCCGCTGCCGATGGGCGGGCCTACGGCGATCGATGGCGAGGGAACCATGTGTCGCGGCCATCGTGCTGGCGGCTCGTGGTCGACGAAACGAAACACCCGCTCGCTTACATCGACCCATTCTGCTGCGTCGTTCTAGGCCTTTGGGAGCCCGTTGCGTTGCGACCCGAGCATCCGAACAAACCCATTTCGAAGCCGGCTGGCGATCCTTTGCATTGAGATTCGTTGTGTTGCCGATTCTTTGAACGCAATTGCCCTTGACCGCGACAAGGGTCCGTCAGCAACTCTCCATGTCTCGGATTTCAGCACATGTTGCGGCCGCCGCTGCCGAATTGCTGGCGGTTTTATTGCATACATGATTGATTAATCATGGCCGATGTTTGCTATTTTCATTACCAATGCATACACCAATGGAGCCCAGCCGTCCTGTCGTGACACTTGAGCAATCAGTTATTCAGGAAACTGGGCTCCTGAGCGTTGAAGCCGTTTCCCAGCGTCCGGTCTCTGAGCAATGACCTCCTCTACCCCGGCCGCCTTCAGCTTCGCCTCTCGTTCTGTGGATGGGATTCACAAGCTACATGTACGAGCCATCGCCCTCCCCGTTCGTCTACACTAATAATCTGATCATGAGAGAGGCATCATGCTGGTCAACGAGAATAGACGTGTATCCAATACAGGCAACCTGCGGCTTGGGAGAAGGTGTTTGAGAAAAGGTGTCAATTCACATATGCAGGTTGAGAGCCAACGTGGTCAGCTCTACGTGCTCATTGCAGAGCCGCGGCGATCATCACGATGGAGACAGAGAATCGTACGAGCCTGAGACCACGAATATTGGTGTCTTTGAATGCACGTGCATACCTATTGTAATATTGTGTACAAGTACGTGCGCTTGGTGACGCCCGTTTGTCGGGTTGCATTGCAGAACATGATCAACACGTGCGCGTGGGGCTGGCCTTGCTGATCGGCGACTCGTCATAAAGATTGTCCGGCTGGCAGCGTCGCGGCGCGTCTCCCCGTAAATTGCTCTACCGTTACGGGTGCAACACACCACACACACACACACACACCCAAGCGGTTCACCAACAGGACCTGGCTTCAACCATCACTGCATTCCCTTTTTTCTCACCACAAATCTCCGTCTGTCTTGCGCTGCGTGACCAAGGACCACCCTCCCTGCCTCGACATGCCCCGCCGGCTGGTCAACCGCGGTGATCGTGCCACCGTGCCGTCCGACGTGCCATCATTACCAGAATACCAACCGCCCTCGTGTCCCCTCAACAGCGCCGCCCGACGTGCCCTTGGCGAACTATCCAATAATCGAGGCACTCTGTCGTACGAATCTCAACTCAAGGAATCGACAAAGCACCTCGGCCACGGCGTGGGGGATCTACATGAGCGCCTTCGCGCTCAGACCGATCGACTCGCTGCCTTGCGGCGCAAGCGTGACGAAAAGGGTGGTGACACAGCAAAGTCAGATGAACAAGTGCGGCTCGAAGCTCACCTGCATGAATTCGAGCAAGAAGTCGACAGCTTGACGGACGAGTCGGAGCGCGCCATTCGTCGTCTCATAGACAGGCGCGCTATGCTCGAGGACCAAACTGCCACATTGAGCGATTTATACACGCATGCTGCCACAGCGGAGGCCAATCAGTCGCAGCGGCATCCAGCAGCAGCCAATGACGACGACCAAGGCGACGATCACAAGACCCAGCGTGATGACTCGGATGCTGCTGTTCCCGGCACCTTGGACTCCTTTCGTGAGAGACGAGCCGCGAAAGCCGTCGAATATGACCAGTTGACCATGCACCAACGGTATGCCCTCAACAACGACTACGCTGGCTTCAAGAAGCTGTGGCACGATGCTGCTGCGGGGGAGGAAGGGCCGCCGTTAGCCGACGCATCGAAATGGTTTCGCGCCGATGGAAGGCCCGACATGCGTCGACCCGGGGCAAACAAGCGACGAAGCACAGCCGCTGGCCCTGAGGAAGAAACGGACGATGATGAGATTGCCGTGTCTCGCGAAGTTCTTAGCCTGAACTGTCCTCTCAGCCTGCGTCCCATGGAGGAGCCATACAGTAGTGTTAAGTGCAAGCATACGTTTGACAAATCAGCGCTGCTCGACTACCTCTCTGCCGGGGCGCAACTTCAATGCCCCCAAATGGGATGCGATCAGAGGTTTTCCAAAGCTCGGTTCAACGACGAGTTCTACCTCGACCAGGCTATCCTTCGCCGCATACAGCGTGCCAAGCTTGCGCGGGATAGGCAGGGCGATCCGGACGATGATGAAGCCGTGTATAGTGGTGAGGAAGAAGCAGGTCAAGACTCATCATTGATGGAGGGCAGGGGGCGTGCTCTGAGGGGCGCTGCGCTGAAGACGGAGCAGTCGTAAAAAGTCATGATGGAATGTGCAACATGATACCGTTAAAGATATGATACCCATCGCGATAGACGACTGTCCCTGGGAGGGACCATTGAAACTCCCTACATTGTGTGTGATGATACCCCTCTGAGAGCCGTGGATTTACTGTAGAATATCGTTTGCCGACATATGTAGCATAGGATAAATACTCAAGCGCAAGTTAGATGGATACTAACCAGAGTCATTATTGTTCATTATAGTACCAGACATTGTTTCCCCCCCAAATTTTATGTGCAAAAAGACCCGATATGTATTCCAACAACACCAATGACCCATACTTTGTACATCCATTCATTTCTGAGGCTCCCTCTGCTCACCTCACCGCTTCTACCAATGCAACCAAGAGACCTCCCCAAACCCAGCCCTGAACACCCAGCGCCAAAGCAGCACTACTCGGCGTCGTCGAAGCAGTATACACACCGGTCAACGTTTGCGACGCGACGTCTCCCGTCTGCGAAGCTCCGTCATCCGATGATTCCGTCTGCGTGGCCCCGTCGCTTGCAGACGACGCAAGCGGCCAGTCGTCCCTGCTGCTGTACAAAACACCATTGATGACGGTGCCTGCACCCGAACTTGCCAGACTCTTGGCATCATCGTCGCAGGTGTCTGAGAATGCGCGGATGCGGCACGTGGGCTTGGGCATGTATGGTAGCTGCGCGGTATGCACGGCTTTGGCATCCACGGCCCCAGAGGTGTTGTACGTCGACAAATCGACGATGGCCCCCGTGGAGAGAGAGGTTCCCATGATGATACGGCCGAAGATTTGAAAGAGGCTTTCTGGCTGATAGTTGGCCGCAGAGTGCCCTGCTTGGTAGACGCGGCTGAATGACAAGTTGCCGTATTGACGCACCAAGCCGCCGATGTAAGAGCTGTTGACAATGATGGGTGCGTATCCGGCGGCGGGGAATTTGGCGCCGTAATTGGCGTCAGTTTGACGGGCGACTTCGAGAGCAACGGCTTCGCCACCGAACCAATTGCAGATGTAGTCCCTGTCGCCGTAGACGAGGCCTATGCGCACGCCACTACGGAGCAGGGTCGCCAGACGGGAGATGTTGCCGTCGCGGGCAATGTCGCCTGTGCTATTGAACGCTCTGGCGACACTGTTGGACTGCATGGTGTAGTTGATCGGGGACCCGATGGCTTGGAGGACAGACGCTTGGTTGAGATACTCGAGGAACAGCAGTGACGGGTTGGGATCTTCACGGGGCGAGGCAATGTCGTAGATACTTCGCCCCGAATCGATGGAGGAATTTTCGATGATGGAGCACGCCTCCTCGGCCTTGGAGCATAGTTCATCGACGTTGGTCTGGGTTCCTTTGCCGTCTGGATCTTGTGTTGCTGCAACGGCCTCACACTGTCGGAGGAGGTCGCCACAGCCACCGGTTGCGGAGAATTTTGCCTTGTAGAAACTGGCCGTCAGGGCGGAAAGAGCCTTGTATCCGTACGTGTTGTTGACTGCGTAATCGGGATACGAGGGCACCTGGATCGAGCGATCAATACAGCCGTTGACGATGCCCAACGAGCTAAGTCGTACGTCTATTGTCGAATTGGGATTCAAGACGCCTGTCAGGCGCTTCTCGTTCTGCTCTCTCCACTTCTCGGCAAAGACAGGGGCGTAGCGACCACCGTAGCTCTCGGCAAAGAGATTCACGCCCATTTTTGCGCCAGGGGGAGGTCGATATTGCGGGAACGTGAAAAGAAACGCTTGGAGTAGATGCCACACCGCCATGGCTGCAATGTCCGTCGTGTTAGCGGTATTGGCAGCATTCGTAGAACCCAGCGTGCCGTTGGCAAAGGCCCATGATGGTGAGGAGCGATCTGCCTGAACAGGAGGCTGTGATACCACCTGCTGCATGTAGTCCATGGTGCTATTCAGGGCTACGTCGTATGAGAAACCAACCAGGTTGGGCTACAGAATGTTAGCTGACATGCTAGCAGGATGGACAGACTAAGTTTTGAAGAGCTTCGGGAGGACAGACCTGATCGATGAACAACATGTTGGAGGCGCGATCCCATCCCCACTGCCGTGCTACAGTATCATACTTGTCGACACCCTTTTCCACGACGGCGCACGGCCCATTGCCCTCGAAGAAGCCCAGCAGAGAACTCGCGCCCGGCCCTCCATTGAGCCAAATCGTAAGGCTGTCCGTCGGCTGTCTGGCCTCGACGAACCAGAAGAACAGGTTGGTAGAGTAATTGGCCGTCCCCGGTGGGATGTTCAGCCAGCCGGTGTATTGCGCCTGGGATTTGAAGGCCGTCTTACACACGCCCGTCGGCTTCTTATACGAGATGGTGATGTTTTCGCCGACGGGGGAATGAGCCACGGTAAGGTTGAGCGCCTGAGCATCTTGCGGGACGAACTGTGCAAGAGATGGGCTGGTACGATACGCTGCGATGAGAACGGCGGCGAGGGAGAAAAGGCGCATTGCATGGGACCGCTCATGTCGTGGTTTCAGTTCAGTCACTCATTTGTCGATACACCTCTCCGCCCGGCTCAGTGAGAGTGTCACAGGCGACAGTCCCTCGCAAATGAAACACAACTTGATGACTCCAAGGAAGACGAGGTAGTTGGGAGGGGAAAAAACGAGAGACTGGGAGAATAGGTGAGCAGTTGGGGAGATTTGGCTGAGCCAGGCGGCGTCTGTGGGAGCGAGGCAGAATGCTCTCATCAACTGCACGGAAGGATCGCACGGTTACTGCATTAACGGCACACGGCTCGACAATTACGTGTACAGCTCCAGGGGTCTG
>JADHZA010000422.1:0-18923 GCA_018831705.1 Torrubiellomyces zombiae | reverse complement strand
AAAGTATAGTATTTTTATACTAATTTTCTAGTATTAAAAATCCTATAGCTTTTAAGGGGGGCTCTTAGTATATAAATAAGGTTTTTTATTTTTCCTTATTTTTCTATATTAAATAAGGCTGACTAAGTACTATTTATACTACCTATATTATCTACCTATATAGCTATAACCTTTGTATTAATAGCTATGCTGGCTAAAGTTGAAAAATGCTGAAAATGCTGTAAATACGGGGTGTGTATATTCCCGTATAAGGGTACTAATTAAAAATAACCAACTTCTAGCTATTCTAGCTACCAATATATACGACTTCTAATAACGTACTCTATATAATAGAAAAGCCTGTTTTTTGTGTATAATTATGTAATAGAAATTAATATATGAAGTCCCCTATATCTAGAGATAGAAAAATAAATAGGTTAGCCTTTTCTTGCGTTGCTTTTATAGAAGACTAGTATATAATTTAATAAGTATTCAACTTTTGATATTGCTTTGACCACTATTTGGACCTACTTTTCTCACGCTATTTAGAAAAAATCTCAGATTTCCTAAATTACCATTCCTCGTACCGAAATCCCTCTTCGCGTTTGTTGAACTTCGAAATTCGATTTCTCGATCACCTTTACAACTTTTTAGCTAATAAGCTATAATATAATAGATCTAATCTTATAATAAATAATAGTTAAAATAATTACTAGCTATTAATACTTTAACCTATCCTACTATTAGCTATAAACTTATTAAAGAAAAATAAAAGAAAATAGCTTAGTAGTAGCTAAGTTAAGCTAAGAGCCTAGGGGCTAAATAAAGAATATAGTTAATCTAGCCTTACTTACCTAAGCGTAAGTATTATTATACTTAATATATTATAAGTAATATATTAATAAAGCTTTATTAAAAAAGTAAGTAATTATAACTAGTTTTATAGTTATATACTAGCTAGTTTTTACTTTTTTAAAAATAATTTAAAAATAGTATATATATTTAAGTTTTTTATTATTAATTTTAATTTTATAAAAAATATAAAAAGTTTTTTATACTTTTATAAGTTTTTTTCCTTTATTTTAAGATAGAGGTATACTTATATTACTAAGGGTTTTTTATATTACTTTATTTTTATTTTTATTATTTAGTATATTTATACTAAAAAAATAAGTCTTTATAATATAACTATAATTAAACTAAAGCGTACTATAGCTATAAATACTACTATAAGTATTACTATACTTATTTAAAGTAAAGAAATTAGCTATTATATTATTAAAAAATTATTTAAAAAATAAAAGAATTATTCTATAATTAAAAAAGTACTAAACTTTTTCTAAATACTAGTAAATTTATTTAAAATTAAGCTTTATAAATAAAAAATAAAGATAAAAAAATAAAAAAGTATATAATATTATTATTAATAAGAAATAGTATTATAATAAATAATATAGCTAGTTATTCTTTTATAATAAGGTTAAACTATATATTATTTACTTTCTTCTTAGCTTCTTTTAGTAACCTATTACTATCTATAAGTAACTTAAAGTTACTAGTTTTAATCCTAGCCTTAAGATCCCCTAGAGTCTTATTAGCCTTATCCTTGTTAATAAGGCCCTCCTTTTTAGCCTTCCTAATAATTTCCCTAGTAATATTATTACTAAGGGCTTATTTTCTACCTATAGTACGTCTTAGTATATACGTATTATATAAGGGCTATTATCTTAGTTAGTAATAAGGGTCTTATAGACCTTTAATTTATATTCTTACCTAGTAGGTAAAGTAGTTCTTAAATAGTAGCTAAGGCTTATACGGCTGTGGAAGGTCTATTAACTAAAGTAGTCTACTAGGTTAGGTATAAGGTCTTACGTATATATAAGGTTTATAGGATTAACTCTTAGGTTAGGCTATATTTATAAGAAGATAGCTTAAAAAGATATAAGAAGAAGTTTTCTTCTATCTTATATATAGGCTCTAAAGGCTCTTATAGTTAGGCTATAAAGCCTATCTACCTATATAAACTTTTTAAGTTATTTATTTAAAGTTTAATTAGAGAAATATATATTATAACCTCTTAGTCTATATACTTATATTATTATTATACGTATTCCTAGTATTAACTATACTAGAGGTCTAGTATAACCTTAAACTAGTCTATATAGCTAGAGGTAGGGTATCGCCTCTCCCTTATTTAATAATCCTATTATTAAGTCGGCTAAAGTAGCTAGTAGCTTGACTTTTATTGATCGTATATAACTATATAGCTAGTTATTAACTTATAACTAATAATTTATAGGTAAAGCTAAATACTAGGTTACTAAATAGTAGCTAGGATATTTACCTAAGGTAGGGGGATAATTATAACCTATCTAGACTAGTAGTCCTAGTAGTAATATATAAGGACTATAAGGAGAAAAAATCTCTCTTATATTAGTAAGGTATTATTTTTTTTTTATAAGTTTTTTAAGCTTAAGTTAAGATACTAGAATATATATATAGTAGTATCTATACTTTACCTAACTCTTATATATTATATATTAATCTTGCCCTAGTGTGTGGCTATTATACTATTATTGATAACTAATTATAGTCTGAATTATCCTTAGGGTACCTTAACTATTATAATAGAGTTATAAGTATAAAATAACTTAGATATGCTAATTTGTTTACTTATAATCAATTTTTGATATGATATAGCTTTTTCTACAAAAGCCTTATCTAGCTAGTAGATACTCGAATTACTAAATTAATAGCATTTAATAAGTCTTATTGGCTCTGAGAAAATTATAAAGTTTGTTACAGAGGAAAGTAAGGGTTCACCCCTTCCCCTTCATCCTCTACTGCCACTATCGTATATCCGAGATTATTCCGGCCAGGTCAAAGACCTGTTAGGCTCAGCAAGGCCTAACAGACCTTAAAACTCGCCGCGTGCTGGCTATTTAAAGGGCAGCCTCGCTGCCCTATAAATTGCCCTATAAATATTCGCTGCAGTCCGCTGAGGGTCAATATTGGCAGCAACAGCGGGTATCGCTACGGGCAGCGTCCCGCAGCCCAACAGAAGCCGGGCCTCTCAGCTGACAAGACCTAGCGTTGCAGCACCCTAGCATTCAATCTTTTCAATTACAACCTTATATACAATATATCTCCTAAAAAAGGAAATTAATAATAGTACTAATACTATAAGTAAGGACAAGTATAGAGTTATACATCCTTATACATATAAGGTACATATTATTACAATTAAAAACATCCGTAATCAAAATATAGCCAAACATATCCAATTAACTATATCTATTATTTTAGATATTATAAATTATAGTACTTTTATTCAAACAATCTTTATTGCCAAACTTACGCGTTACTCTCCCTTAATTCTAAATACTAATATGCCAATATTAATATCGTTATTAGTTTATGTCATCAAAAGGCTAGATACGAAGTAAATGACTTTCCTCAATTGGGTTACCTACAGCCTACAGCGTGTATCAATACAAGCAATTCCTTTGCCGAAGCATTGGTCCGTGCAAGTACATCGATTGGCCTTTCATAACCACGGTCGATACCTTTCTTTACGGCTCAATATTCGGCTGAACCTCTGGAGCACTTGACAAGGCCTCCGCCTCGTTGGTGGGTCGCCAGCTTGCGCCTAACGTATCACGACATATCCCGAGATCATCCACTCGAGCTCGACTTCGACACGTTGTTAGAAATCTCCTACGTTGGATGCTGAAGGGTCAAACAATTGTTATCCAACCCTCTGCGCTAGGATGCCTCGAAGAAAGGCTGCATATGACGACTATGGCACGGCAATATCTCAAGTATGTCAAACGTGGGCTTGGCGAACCGCACATATTCCACTCTGACCTGGACTGTTTTGAGCTAATCGATTATGAAGGTTATTCTGGCATCGTCAGACTCCGAGTTTCTTGATCATATGATACCTATATTGAAAGACGCTGCCACTTCGAGACGAACGTCAGCACTAACGGAGCGTCTTAATACATACTGTGAAGATCGCGACGCTGATATAGAACGAATTGGTCTGACTAAACATGAAGAGTTCCTTGACTCCGTCTCAAGGCTCCAACAAGTTCGTGAGAGCACCGTGACACTCACTTCGGACATTCTGGAGCTCAATCAATCAATACAAGCCAGTACAGAGAAGCTCGCCGAACACAAAGGTGCTGTTGTGAACACCAAAGGCGTTCGTGAAAACATTTCCCGTGCTACGGATGCAATCAAGGACTCCTTGAAGGTCCTGCACGCGATCAATCTGGCGCATGAACTCATTCGTGGCAAGAATTATTATGCCGCCCTCAAATCTTTGGATGACCTTCAAAATGAGTATCTGGTCCCCATACTCCAAAATCCATACGCGACGCAGCACCGCCTCGCCGACGTCATTCAAGAGTCTATTCCCATTTCTCGTAAAGCGATATCGGAAGCTGTGATGACGGACTTGAACACATGGTTGTACAGGATTCGGGAAGCTTCGCAATTCTTGGGGGAAGTGTCATTCTATCACACCGAGTTGCGACGGTCGCGGCAGCGAAAGAGAGTCGAAGATAATGCTCTACATGCAAACTTTCGGCTCAATTCTGCAGTGGAGTTAGTGTACGACGAGGTCGAGGAATTCGACGTTTTACATAACGAAGAGCTCCAAATTGATTTCACGCCATTATTCGAAGCGTACCATATTCATGACGCCCTGGGTCAAATTGACCGCTTTCGAATGGAATATGCCACAACTCGGCGGCAGCAAAAGGATCTCATTCTTCCCAATTCGGTAGAACTACTGGCAGACACCGACTCGTCCCTGAGCAGCTTATTAGAGAGCATTGCCGGCTTTGCCATAATTGAGAAAGCTACTATGCGCCGTGTTCCCCAGCTGCGATCTACCATGGATGTACGTTGATCTCTCTCCACACTTACCGCGTCTCCCTTCTCGTCTTCTCATAATTTGAAATACCCAGGTCGAAGAGCTTTGGGAGTCAATGTGCGGTGCAGCTATGAAGCTGACGTCGCGAGCACTGAACGAGGTGAAGAACGCGGAAGTCATATTGAAGCTGAAGGGATTTGTCACCCTCTTCACCCAGACGATGGAGGTATGCGAGATATCTTCCTAACCCGTCGAAAGAACGGCAATAGCTGAGCCCATACTTGCAGAGATGGGGCTACTCGACACACGCCCTCGAATCATTTGTTGTTACCTTGTTTGACAAGTATGCTGGCCTGTTGAAGCAAAGATTCAGCGACGACTTTCAAGAGGTTAGTACAGCTCTGTCCAGAACCGACGCAACACGGCTGACTCTGTTGGAGATTGTCTCCACGGACGATTACATGCCAATGGCTCTCAACTCTCGTGAAGAATATGAGAAAGTCATCAATGTGAGCTGGCTTATGCAGGACCAGACGTTTGACGAGCTAAAGTACGAGCGAGCAATAGCGGACATTGTGCACTCAACTGATCTCTATGCAGATTTCCCTGTGTATTACCGTTTTCGCAGATGTATCCCTTGTGCTGCATCGATATTCAGAATTTTTATAACCAATTCTACTTCTTCGCCGACGATCATTTCCAGCACACCGACGTCATAGACGAGACATTGCGAAAGGTAGATTTCTGCGTCCTGCGGGACGAAGTCATCAGATTGGCTGACAATCGCAGTCCCTGGATGAGTTGTTGACCCAGCGAGTATGTCAGTCTTTAATTGAGCGCCTAAGCTCTCAATATTTGGGGCAGATAGTGCAAATCCTTATCAATCTGGAATATTTTGAAGTGGCTTGCTCGGAACTCGAGCAGATGCTGGTGAGAGCCAGGTCATCAACCTCGGCGGGTGGGCCCTTGAAGCTCCAGGCGACAGAGGAGTTTCGAAACAACAAGAAGACCGCAGAAAAACGCATCTTCGAAGTGGTCAATAGCAAGATTGATGATCTGATCGACACAGCGGAGTATGATTGGTAAGTCAGACGAACACGTAACGCATGTCACTGAGCCCTCTTTAAGTCTTGAGCAGGTTGGCAACTACTGTGGCTGCAGAACCAAGCAATTACATGCAGACGTTGACTCGTTATCTTTCAAATATCATGAACTCTACATTGCTAGGGCTTCCGCGAGAGATCAAAGAACTTATCTATTTTGACGCGCTGAGTCATGCGACAAACAAAATACTGGTAGGACCACGCGTTGCACGTCTTTACATGCCCGCCACGGCCAGCTGAACAATGTAGCAGGCCCTCCCGCTGTCCCCAGACGTAAAGCATATCAACAATAATGGAGTATTGGCTTTGGCTCAAGATGTTCAGTACTTGACTGAGTTCGTCAGCAGTCTCGAGAACGGCCAGATGTTGAAGGAGAATCTCGAGGAATTGCAACAAACAATCAACTTGATGTCATCAGATAACCACGAAGAGTTCTTCGACGTGACGGTTCGGAACAAGAAGTACGGGCGCGTCGATGCCCTCAATGGTCCAATTTTACTCGAAAAGTATGAGATTGGCGTCTGACTGCAAAAGATTTCCCGTGTATTGACGATAATTGTAGGCTTATGCCAACGGTCCAGGGCTCCGGCAGAAGTGCACAACTTTCCACGCTATCATCGCGGTTCGCCATGATGAAATGATCTGTTTCGAACCGGATCGAGCTTACATCGGATCGAAAACGGAACATGACGCAAAGAACCGTTTGAGATGGAGTAATTAGTATGTTTTGTTGAAGCCACTCCGTCCTACCTAATCAGCTGGTGTGGCTGTCCAGACGACTTCCGCAGCCAGAGCGAGCAAAACGATCGATGGTGCAAGGCCGCCCCATTGGAGCTTGTCGCGTAGAGCGTGGAAGCGGCTCGCTACTCGAATTCTTCCGACGCCATAGGTGCCTGGTTCTCAATTTAGCGTGCGCTGGGGGATGTTGGAATCTGCCCTGGCATTCCACTCACCTGCTGCGGCTGCATCGCAGAATACGGATACATGCCTTCCATCTCGCCATACATTGCCGCAGGCGCCTGAGCTTGACCGACATAGGGGGCGGCAGGAGCGGCAGGAACTTGACCGGTATACATATTCGTGCCCTGTCGATAATCTTGATCACCAGCGAGATGGTGCCCACTCATATATTCCGCTGGCGGCAAAGCATGTGATCCGTGACTTGCTTGTCCGGGTAGGCCACCGTGTTGGCCGGACATTTGCTGGGCCGGCACAGGCTGTGGGCCTGCGCCAGTCTGCGTATTGGTTCTCTTGGCGTTGGTCGATGCCTCCTCGCGGGGAACGATATCAATCAGGAAATCGAACATGTCGGATTTGGCGAGCGCAGAAGCAATGTCAGACCGTTGAAGTGTGCGTCGCTTGTTCTCCTCGGCGTGGATCCAGGCGCGCATGGTTAGCTCGGTAATGAAAATGTCGCAGCCCTTGGCGAACAGGATCGGTGCTTCGGCTGAGATCATCTTCACATCCGGATCAGCCTTCATGACTTTTTTTATGCGTGCAAGAGGAAGCTGGTGTATCTTGTAATCATGGCTCTCGGTTTCCAGGTGATTGATGGTCTGCTGCCAGTAGGTCGTCAGAATGTCCTTGTATTGGCCCGTGAGCCCTTGATGAACCTGCATCACAGTCGTCAGTAATGAAAAGGACCGGCCTTTAAGAGATGAGAGCCTCCAGTGTTTGGAATTACAGACATTGGCCCATGGCCCTGTGTAAAGCTCGGGCGGTGCATATCCCTGCGAAGCCAACTTTTCCCGATCGTACAGATGTCAGTAAAGGAACAGTTTCAAATGATGACTGGAAACCCTCCGCGGACGTACGGTGGCACAAGCACCTAGAGTCGCCGTATGTCAGCGCACGAGTCTACCAAAGCACAGCGATGAGACGAGAGTGTGTGTGATGACCAACCATAATGCCCTCCATGGCTGATGTCGTAGGCGGGCACGGGTCGGTTCTGCTGTGACTGCGGTTGCGGTTGCGATTGTGACGGCGCCGATTGACTTTGCGGATCCATCATAACAGGAATGACTTGTGTGACGAAGGCGATGGGATATCGTTAAGATTCAGCAAAATCCAACGCCGGTCTGCAAGAGATAAGACTCCGATCGAAGATGAATCAGTTGCGGAGGTGATGTTTGTGCGAGTGACGATATTCCTCATCCAAGCCTAATCGTGCTAAGTTGGGTTACCTTGGCACGCTTGGGGGTCGAGGTCCTTGGCTAGATGCACTGCGCCATTGGTGTTTGCACTGCATGGCCTGACCGAGTCTGGTGCCGCTAGTCAGGTGCCGTGGCACATTAGCATTGGGCCATAGGCTGTACATCCATACATGTAGGTAGGTAACTTGGGGGAAAATTGATGTACTGAGGGGGGAACCCCCCTAACGGTATCACCGGTGTCGTTGTATTGTGCCCATGCGGGCTACCTATAGGCTATGCTTGCCCAGAAAACCCCTTCCGAGATAAAGCTGCGAGCAGTCAATAGCATCCTACAAGGTTTTAGGGCTTTCAACATATATTTTCATAGTGGTTTAGGTAAAGGAAAAACGTTAAGCTGTTATGAGCTAAGTATAATAATAATACGCTTTGTGCAAAGAGAATAAAATCTTGTTGATTATACCTTGTCATAGTAACATGAATTTGAGACCGTTGTTGCAAGGACGACGTGTGCAACCGTAGTATGATGGGAAAGAAGTCCTCTACAGGTTGGTCCCTCCTATACAGATGTAAGATGCAGTGTCGGCATAGTGCCGGTACTTGTAGATCTTCTGGTCTATTTCACATAGTACGCTCGGCAGGGTCTACAAGGCCCAGCGCGATGGGAGATGGTGGCGTTACGCAAAGCATTTTCATCTAGCGGACTAATTGCAAGCATATCTTTATTGATGTAACAAGGTATTGAAAACAATTTTATACGGCTAAAGTGAGAATTTCTATATTTGCTCAGCCTTGATACACAGAGACTTTGATGAGCATTTACAGAGCTACGTGTACGTTATCGGCATGAGGTTAGAGGATTAACTTACTTGTACGGAGTACATGCGTGCATGCATCATCTAAGGTACGGAGTACATTCATCCTTATCGATTTCGAAAAACCCTCCCTGTAGGGCCGCAACGGACTCCAGTGTCTCCTGGAAAATCCCAGCCCCTCTCACCCCTTTCATTCCACCTCAAAGGTGTCGACATTTGGATATCTTCTGCGGTCTCCACAATCGTTCCATACATTACCAACAGACTTGCTCGTGGTCGGCCACTTGCTGTCTGATATTCACGCTCTGCGGACTGCTCCTGCACTCTTGCCACATCGCAGTCCTCGGTTTATTGGGAGTCAAGCCCTCCGCAACGAGGGGCCCTCAAAACCGGGAGAAACTATTTATTCCTCTTGCCACTGACCCCCTCCCGACATCAAGTCTAGCTGTTCTTCACAATCATTCCCACCCTTTTCATCATGTCGACCAGTCACATCGTTGGCAATCGAAATAGCACGCCTGAAACGAACAATAACGCCACCCTTCGGCCGCCATCGTCAAGGACCATTGGATCCAGCTCCCTTCGAGCGTCTGCGGACATGACAGGGCTCTCTGGCGGAGCCTCCTCGAGTCGCATACGCCCTTCGTCGGATTTCTATGGCCAGTCGAACCAAGGACACAGCCAGGGTAGCCTAGACAATGAGACACAAGACAAGATCGCTCAGCAATGGATCGCGGATATTGATCAGTACGAAACTACGTTGGAAGATATGGCAGCCGCCACTTTGGATCAAGACTTCAAAGATGAGCTAAGCGCCATTGAACAATGGTTTCGCGTGCTGAGTGAAGCCGAGCGAACCGCAGCTTTGTACGCTCTGTTACAGCAGACTACTCAGGTTCAGATTCGCTTTTTCATCCAAGTACTCCAGCAAATGGGCAAAGGGCACCCTTTGTCCGGTGTATTATCCCCCGCCTCATTCGATAAAGGTGCTGCGCCATTCACTATTTGTTCTCCGGTCTAGCAACGACTTTATGCTGACGAATGACAGATCCTATGTCGAGCCGCCTTAGTGATGCAGTGAACAAGTTGCACGTCGACTCGGCGCGAACCTCTTTCTCCCGCACCCCCACCGTTTCCTCGACAACTCGTCACTCAGGCCTCGACCCGTCGACCATCAGCGCCATGTTCCCAGACGCTGCCGCCGCAATCGCCACTGAGAAGGCCAAGTTCACCCAACAAACTGGGAATCCGCCGTCGTCGAACCGCAATAGCGTCGCCATTGACTCACGACCTGCTCTGCCTGGCTCACAGGACGGGCGGGAGAGTACTGCTGCCGGCTCAGGCTCTCCGTGGGTAGTTCCAGCGAGCACCGAGCAAACTGGCACAAAGATGCCCTCGGTGCAGCCGGCCATGGGCCAATTCGTACAGCCGTCATCGTCAGGTGGAATGAGATCTCCCCGCCTGGATCTGACGAGCAATTCGACCATACAAAACACGACCATCACGGCGCCTGAAAAAGTATCGAGTGACTTGCCACTCTTGTCTCCATACAACGCCGGTGGCGGAAGCTGGGCATCTATGGTCAATACCCCCATGGCTCCAAATTTCAACACCGGGACATCCAGCGGCAACCCGGCTGACATGGTAGCAAATGCCACCGCCATGAAGCTCGCAGCGCTATCGACGGTCAACAACCGGGTGGCCCTGGACGATGTTCGCAAGTTCCGACGTGCACGGTCTAACGATGGGCAAAGCATCGCCCCGCCGCAAGCCATGGGCTTACCTGGTACTAACGTAGTTATGATCAATGAGCATGGGCAGGTTCTGAGCCGCGAGCAACTGCTTGCACTCCAAGCACAGCAGGGACTCAATATGAACAGGTCTCGTCCGAATTCGCCAGGCATGGCCTTGCGGCCTGGTATGGCACCGTTGTCACACTTTACCTCTCCGCAGCACAACGGCTTCCTCAGCGCGTTCGACGGCACCTCTTCGTTATTGAGTGGCGGTGTCTCACCAGTCGGTCTAGGGCAGTTTGGCGTCGGTGCGCACGAGGGATATGTCTCGGATCACTCCGACATGGTTCGCGGACGCTCTCCCAGAGGTCGTCGGGGCAATTCTAAACCACCAGAGGACCCGACGGATCCGACTCTGCTGCAGGACATCCCAAGCTGGTTGCGAAGCCTCCGACTTCATAAGTATACGGATCATTTAAAAGATATGAAGTGGACAGAACTGATCGAGCTCGACGATAAGGCACTGGAGCAGCGCGGTGTCAACGCTCTCGGTGCTCGGCGGAAGATGCTCAAGGTCTTCGAGCAGGTCAAAGGTATGTTGCAAGCCCATTGCCAGATGGTTTCAAGCATCTGACACACAACAGAAGCCAGGGCGGAAGGACGCATAAGGTAAAACGAGTTTGTGGCCCGAATGCCAATGCCAGAGTTCGATAGTAAACATACTGATTTTGCGTAAATGTTTGACTTGCTACCATATGGACTATTTGTAATTTCGCATGTGTCGGAGCATCCACGAATCGAAATGAAGAGCGTCATTTGTGAAAGCCCCGAATACCTAGGCTCTGCTGTTTGTCCTTGTCAGGTTGTAACAAATTTTCTCCCCAATCCAGGTAATATTCATAGTTATGCTACGCATGCTATGTACTACTAGGTAGTACTGCGAGCAGGCCGCGCTATTTACTACTAGTAAGTTGTGGCTTTGTAAATCACTTCGTTCTAGAAACGGGGGAAGACGCATTTCGTCCTATGAGCGAACGCGATGCATCTTATGTGGATAAGAGACATCGTTATAAGCAGCTCTTTCGCTCAGTATTCGATTAAGCGATCTACTGTCCAACGGACTGCCCTGGTAGCCTGGTCCCCGCTAAAATTCTTGCGTACTGATCAATTCCCGTACAGAGTCATGCTACGAATGATAGCCACGGCGGTGAGCCTGCTGTCGACCAAATATCATGCCAGAGATATTGGATAATCGGATGACCAGTTTGCTCTCAGAAGCCGAGAGCCGTCTGAAGAAGAAGTCATCACACAACACCTCGACTCGCATTGATCTATGTGCTTCTAGCGTCGATACAAGTTCTCAAGCTCCCCAAACCAAATCCAATATCTCCGATCACCAAGTACGTCAGCCTCAATCGAGCACGAAAACTCGGCCTAAGACACAGGTACGTTGAATTCAACCGAATCTCCTTCATCTCGTCGGAGGGCTTGGTCCTAGAGGGTGGTGATGAGACATAGCCGCAAGGCTCATTTGACATTGGATTGGCACCCGTTTTGGGTCATCGTCCTCTGATCCCGTGATTTTACTTCCATATCATAGTTACTCTGAACCCCGAAGGCGATGCGAATTTCTGTCGAGGTAGCTTCACCAAATCCTTGCTAGACATGCTGACAAGCAGGTTCATTAGGAAACGGCAGGCGCAGACTGGTTCAATTTGCCCAAAACGAACCTCACGACGGAATTTAGAAGAGATTGGCAGTTGCTACGCATGCGAGGAATACTAGACCCGAAGCAACAAAAGAAATCGTTCCGAGCTGCTCCGCCCGCATACTCTCAGGTTGGCAGCGTAGTCTCAGCGGCGGCTGACGGCCGGGGGGCACGACTGTCGCGGAAGGACAGGAAGAGTACATTGCTGGCCGAGACACTTGGCATACAGGATACCCAGACGCTGAAAATGAAATTCGGCAGGATACAAGCCAGAAACTCACAAGGCAGGAGGCATAGGACGTTGAGGAAATGGTAGATCCTAGACAACGTATCCACGAGATCAACTCCACCTATAACCCAACGCAGTCAAGATGCCGAACCAACGTAGAGCACCCACGTATTTCTGTCTTCATGGCACGCGTACGCTCATTCATCACCGCAAGTCGACAAAAATTAGCATGATCTCGGTAGGTATTTACATCTACGCCACGTTGGGCACTTTCTCTCACCGTTGCCCGCTCAGACCCACGGTTGAGTGCGAAAGCAATCTGCGACCTGCGTCGTTCAAGGCTGCGATTACCAACAAGATCGAAGTATCACGTGATGGAGGTTTAACAATTGCGAAAAGTTGAACGTTCATTCCTTTGCGATTGGTATGTGAAAAACGACGGGGGAGTGCGAAGAACATTGTCGATTCCCCAATCCCTTCGACTGTCTAGCCATCGCAGCGTTCCCAAAGACCAACGATTTCCGAGAGCCCTAGATATCAAATGTCTATACGTTTTCGCGCTTCCCCTCCTTTGCTTCCTTCTGCGACGAATATGTTAGTGCCGGAAAGGGTGTCACGAGGGCGAGGACTTGAAGTACCAGTGCCTTTGCCGTGCCGTGGAGCGCATGCCTGTGATTCCGTCGGAACTTGGGATCTGTGCCCTTCAGAGACGGGTATCTCATTGTCTTTGGCTTCTTGATGCTTCAAGAATAGTTCAGTCAGTGGGAACGTTCGGTTGCGGTGAATTTGGGGCTTCTCAGGTGCAGTACCCATTGCGATGGGCCTTGCGCCACTGGTTATGCTGTGAAGAGTTCTTTGATTCTGAGAAGTTACGACGATTAGCATCTTAGAGTCCGTTGACGAGTTTGTAGTCTGGGTCAACTCACTGGCCATGTCTGCTGGAGGATCCTGTCGTCTGGTCAGAGAGGCACTCTGCGATCCGGCGATGAGCAAAAATTCCGTGTGATTTATTGAAAACCCTAGGCGAAGTCTAGGAAGCGGGAGGGGGCATGCTTATGTAACTCAACTCACAGCTGTTAAATACGTGTGGCTACCTGATACCCACCCAATGGGTACCTGCGCTATACTCCGGACTTCTACATCCTTGCACATGAGGGCGAATTCTTGCCATGCATCAACTAGTACCTAGATGGTACTGGCCAACGCAAGTCGAGAGGCTTGCGAGTATTGAGATACCTAGTATGTACTTCTCCCGTCCCAGCGCGGACAATGCACCGTACTTACACGTACAGCCCACAAGAGTTTGTTACGTTTAGTGCAGCGTACAGCCTCACCCGGCCCCACAGATAATGTGACATATCAGATACCTGACTTTCATAGGAAATCATACACAAATACAAGTCCCGATATTTTCTGCTAATCCGTAGGGCTACCGCCTTAGTGATAACCTTACGTAGCTACCCTGTAGTGTATACATGAGCCTAGGTATTACTATAAGGCTCGAATTTCGACCTTTTAGTCTCATATAAAGACTATTGTCTACTTGTACGACGTTAATATATATAAAATTAGTATAAAGACCGTCTAAGGCTTAGATTATGGTTTGAATAGCTAGAAAAGTTAAAAAAAGGAATAACATTTAAAGCTGTAAGTTAGGATTTATCCTTATACTAGAAGACTAGGTTACTAATTAAAATAAGATATAGAGGTAGCTTACACTACTAAATTGTATATAAAGAATACCTATACCTATTAGCCAAATAGGGTTAGTGTGGTAGGGAGGTATATGCACTGAACGTAACAAACCCTTGTGGACTGTACGCATATACAAGTGGCGTTACCTCGCAATACTCAGATACCCAGAACATATACTTGTATGTACGCATGGATGTATGTATTCCGCTAACTTTTAAGTTCCTCATCGCCCGAGACTGGGCATCGACCCTCTGTCTACTTGTATCTGCCCTTCATGGTTGGATCGAATGTCCCCTTCTCACGGTTCGACTTGAAAATCACAAATTGCAGCCTACTTCAGATTCACAGGGAATGATCTAAAATTGCCCTGCAAACAGTCAACCCCTCGGAAAGCATGTGTAACCGAGCGCCATGTTGGTCCACACTCCCAAATATTCAACGTAGTTGTTGGAGGCTCGAAGGCCATACCTGTCTCAGGCAAGTTGGCCATTACAAGAGATCGAGTCATATTGGAATCAAAGGGACAAATCGAGAAGCAGGGACATGGTCTACTTATGTAGGGCAGTAGGTTTATATACATAGGCCGGTTGTTTCACTCTCTCCACCCTTCGATCAAGAGGTCGAAAGGTCCGCCAGCTCGACATAATTCCAGACTATCTTGTGCGTGCAGACGCATTCTCCTACACGAGTCTTTATGTAGGAGAATCCCGGAGACGAAGTGTCTCCGAAGGCGACACTCGGAACATCTGTCTCTGCAGCCATCACATCGAATGTTTCATGCGCGGATATTGGGATACATTGTGAGTATGCAGTTTTTCGAATCTGCGTCCCGATGCAGGCTAAGAAGTTGTCAGAGGTCTGGATGCCCCAGCAACAGGGCTTTTCTGGGCAATTGTCGACGTGAAGCCACCAGGTCTAAGCAGCCCGGGATTTCGGAGCGATCTCAGATAGCGTAGGAAAAGGATGAAAAGAAGCTCGACCCTTCAACAAGCAAAGTCAGCCACGTCTTTCTGTAGCCGGCAACGACTGGGTAGTGGCGAACCTTTCCTTGGTCATCATCAAGATGCCCTGAACCAGCAGTCCCTTGGTTATCTGCGGACCGATTCCCTTGAACAACGCCAAGGGGCCTTCGTGCTTGATGATGAACTGCATTACTTCGATGAACCCACCAAAAGGCTTACCCTTCCTTGCAGGTGGAGGGTTCGACTGAAGCCCGACTTTGGCAACGATGAGAGGTTGGGTGACGACCGTAGCCATGGCTTTGGACAGCGCTCCGAGAACTATGTCAAGCAATGAGCATGCGCTGCTTGGTCTACGACAGAGCATCAGGCATAGATGACATCACTTACAAAAAGCCTCCCAAGGCTGGAGGTTGGTCTTGCCCTTGAACAGAGAGCTTCTAAGACGCTCATAGGCACCGTATGTTATAGCTGGATTGACGACGAGGACGAGCGATGCCTTAAGCCCTCTCCAGAGACCGGAAATGCCGTCCGGTCCTTGGACAACATCGCGGCCCGTTGCGAGTAAATTTTTGCGTTCATGCCGTTTGGCCGTTTGTTGGCGCGTCGTGACGACGGCCACGGGAATGGTGAAGAGCTGGGCCAGAGCTCCGGCCATTGCTCCGAGACTGAGCTCAACGGCCATGGAAGGGGTTGTTGTTGGCAGGCCTGAGCGACCCGATTTCAAGTACAAAGTTCGTGCTACCGTGTACCAGTAGAAGTAGGCGAAGTTGGTGGAGGCTACGCCGAGAATAGAACCATTCATGCCGGCATAGAGGCCTTGAAGGCCATCGTCGGATATGATGCGGGTGATGGCATCCCAAGTCGACGTATAATGTGGCGTGTCTGAGTTTGAAGCCTCTTCACTCCCGCCAACCTGTACCTGAAGGCGTGTCTTGACGCTGAAACGCAGAAGCAATCTGTTTAGCACACATACTTGACCGGCTGAGAATCTGCGGATATGGAAAGAGTGCGCGCCGGCCTTACATGTCTAACGGATATACTAAGGCATTGGCGAGGACGGCACCCGTGGCTCCAGCCGCAGCACGGCCCCAGGGCGATATTTCTGGCTTGGATGGTGCTCCCATATCGATGGATGGCAGTCTCAGTACCTCTGCCAATTGTCGGTCTGACTTTGCCCAACGATGGTGGGCAAAGAGAAGTTGAGTCTAGGGATCTGGTGTCTGCCGTCCGGTCACGGGCTCGCCGATGCGGAGGCGGAAGGCTGGGACGTTCACCTGGTCAGAGAACGAGTAAGCAGCGGAGCCCGGATAATGGAAAAGACTTCTGCAGGACAAGAAGATTGCCAGGGTGTCCAATCTCAGGCTGCTCCAAGTGAGCCAGTATAAAAGCCTTGGGTAGAGGGTGGGATGCTTCGTGAGGCAAATTCTATGTCATGGGCCGAGGCCGGGGGCTACGGGCTTGATTGAACCTCGGTCTCTGGTGCAGAGAGACACTGAGTGAGGTATTACGGGTATACGAGTACTACGTACGGAGTACAAGTACCTAATATAGTACCTAACAGTCGGTAGCGTACTAGGATGTAAGTTGAACCCCCCCCTAACCGGCCACCCCCTCCACCCGGCCACCCCGTCTGTTAAGGTGCATAGGCAAGTTTATACTACAAACACTAACAGTTCGATCAATTTTTCTAGTCAATTTCTAGGGGATCTAATTAGATAACTAATAAATTTTAAGATTTCTAAAAATAGTAAAAAGTTTAGACTATTAAATAAAAAAAAAGCTACCTTATAACTATTTTAGTTATTTAAATATTAATTTTTAAAGTTTTTATTTTTTTATATAGTACTAGTTACTAATAAATTTTAAAAACTATTATAATAGTAAATAAGTATAGCTATAGGGTAAGTTTAAATTATAAAAAATAATAAAAAAATTAATTAGCTAAAAAATTTTTTAAATAACTTTATAACTAGTTTAATTATTTAAATATTTAAATTTTAAATTTTTACTAGTAAAATTTTCTTAGGTAAATATTTTTTATTTAATAAATCTATAAATAGTATATAAATATCTTAGTCTTTATAATAATAAATTATAGTTAGTATTAAATAAGCTAAATTAAGTTAAATTTTTTAAATAAACTTAATTTTAAGCTAGATATTAAAGATTTAAATTTATTAAAGTTTATTAATAAATTACTAGTAAACCTTAATAATTACCTAGACTTATCTTCTATTTTAAATATCTCTATTAATAATAAAGCTATAGGGTAGCTTTCTTCTATATTTAGTAGCCTAAATTTTTTACTATTTTTAGAAATCTTAAAGTTTATTAGTCATCTAATTAAATCCCCTAGAAATTGACTAGAAAAATTAATCAAATTGTTAGTATTTGTAGTACAAATTTGCCTATGAACCTTAATAGACGGGGTAGCCGGGTAGGGGGGGGTGCTGGGTAGTGGGGGGTCGAACTTACCGTCGTGCTTATTTGTGAATGATTATAGTAGAATATCTGCTGTAATACTGATCATGTGCCCGGGTGGCGCAATTGGTCATTACACCTGGAAGACCTCCCTCCTAAGGTAGTCGGTTCAAACCTAGCCTAGGGCAATACCTTTTTAAGGGTAAAGGTATAACTAGTAGACTTATACTAACCTACCTTATAATTAGCTTAAAGTACCCCTAAGCCTATATTATAAAAATAGCCTAGTAGTAGCTATTAATTATAATAATAATAAAAACTAAAGAAAAAGGCCTAGCCTTTAGCTAATACTAAACCTAGGCTATATATAGTATAATAAATAATATATATAACCTTATATTAGTAAGTCCCTAGCCTAGCCCCTAGCTAGGTTATTAAAAACCTAGGCTATACTTACTATATTAGCGTAGTATACTAGTGCTTATAATAGTACTACTTACTACGCCTTAGCTTAAAATAAGGTTACTACTATAATAAATATAGTACTCTAGAGCCTTTATTAACTATTAAGTTAATTAATTAACTACTATATAATAGATAAGGGTTAATTATAGCTAGAGTGCTTTATATAGATAAGAATAATGAATATACTAGCCTAGGGTTAGGTGTAGGTCTCCCTAGGTAGGGGTTTTACCCTAGGTATTCTGGTTTTTCCCCTATATTTAGAGTCGAGTTTCTAGAATCCTACTTAATAGGTAGCCTAGTGTTAATTCAATTCAATTCAATACCGATTATGTTGAGATCTCTAGAGATGGCGATACGATGAAGGGGTAACATTGACCTACAGAAGTCGAAAAGATGTCAAGAGTCGAAGGATTGAATGGTTATTGAAGACGTGTAGATCAATGAGATACATATATATAGAATTGCATGAACAAGACGGGGACCGTGGCATGGCATCACAAAAGTACTCGCTCGCTCGCTCCCCAGTATTCATATTCCCGACATTGCCTATTCGATCAACGGACTGTGTCACTGGCTTAGGGCAAGCTTATTTGACCGAGGCAATACTGACTAGTTTTAGACCCATCCAGCTAGAAGAGTGGAGGATAAGCCCCGGAGATCAATTAGCATGGGTTAGGTCCTCACCGGACAACTGAAGGATCGAAGACAGCTTGCTTTGGGTAGCTGGATGGAAACAAGGGAGGATGTCAGCCAGTTAGACAACCGCATGTAAGAAATAAAA
>JADHZA010000421.1:0-18928 GCA_018831705.1 Torrubiellomyces zombiae | reverse complement strand
GCTCGTACGCACCATTTTGAATCAAGAGAACAAATAGAGACCTTGGGGATTCCGGTTATGTTGGAAAGTTAAAAGGACGTAATCAAGCCAATTGTACAGGTAAAGGGACGAGCTTCGAGGACGCGGCTCGGGACCTCGGAGGGACGGTTGACGCCATGATGTCCAGTGGGTCGGTCCCTGTACGTACGTAAGGAACCGTAAGGGTCGGCTCAAGCAGCACAGCCAATCAGGCCCCACGTCTTTGGAGCTGTCGTGTCCGCAACTCTAAAGCAGCAGCTCACCACCGTCCCATCTCCAAAACGTCACGCAGCGATCCTCGGGCCCAATTCCCAGCAAGACGAGTCACCCCAGCTCCAAAGTCCGCTTTCACAATGGCCAGAAAAAATGCCGCTCGCGACTCTCCTCTGTCGTCCAGGACGGCATCACAACAAGGCACCCCCAGGACAGTCTCCGTCTCGCCCTCACCTCAGCCATCACCTCAATCAGGCCGTCGGTCGACACCGTACCGGGCCAAGAAAGCGAGTTGGAATGAGGTCTTTCAGAACATCTACAAGTTCTACATGAGGGACACGCCTCAACGCACGAAGCTGATGGATGCCTTCCTGCTGTTCCTGGTTACTCTGGGCGGGTTGCAGTTTGTGTACTGCGTTTTGGCTGGCAACTACGTTCGTGCAGGGACACGTCAGATATTGATATTGGGGTTGCTAACGATGCTTGTATAGCCGTTCAATGCTTTTCTGTCCGGTTTCTGCGCCACAGTCGGGCAATTCGTCCTCACAGGTTCGTTATTGCCGTCGACAAGGTACCTCGGCCTTGCTCACAAGTGATAGTCTCGTTGCGAATTCAGACAACAGCGGCCAACAAGGGTGATTTCCCGTCGGTGTCTCCAGAAAGGTAGGTAGCAGCGGCAATGGTTATGACTTCGGTGCGAGGAGTTCGAAGGGACCATGCTAACATGTGATCTGATTTGTAGGGCCTTTGCAGATTATATCGTCTGTAGCCTTATCCTTCATTTCTTCTGCGTCAACTTCATCAACTAGACCTATTCGAGCAAGCTGGAGCGCGACGAATCGGCCGGGGAGCTTCGTGGAACGAACGCTTTGTACATTATGGGACAGGCTGTCAGATGTCCTTGATAAAACTATGCATCACTTTGAAATGAGACAAGGCAAGCATTCAAATCACGCTCGGGGCCATTTCATGGAACATGACTTGTGAAACTGTTTGTTCTTTCATTCCGCCTCAGCCTCGGCTTTGGACCCAGCCTTGGGAGGTCCGTCAGAAGCTTTTGGCGGCGGAGGTGCACTTGCGCCCCTGTTGGAGGGAGCATTGTCGAGCTCACGGCTCTTCTGCTCCTCCTCCTTGAGGTAATCATCCATGAATGACTTGGGACCCCCCTGTCGTTCCTTCTTTTTCGCTGAACGAGGAGGAGGTGGAGCATTTTGGGTTGCTGACGGAACCATCTGAGCGGGGACGAGATATTCTGCAGAAGGGGGCGTGCCCGCTGCTGCAGGTATAGCTGAGAAACCTGTGTTGTCTGGCTTCTCCTTGCCTTCTCCTCCGTCAAACATGGTCTCCCCAGGAGCACTCACGGGTTCGCTCAGCGGAGCCGGCAGACGATGCAAGGCGCCATAGCCCAGCACGCATCCGAGAGCGCCCTCGCCACCCCAATCACGATTAGGCTGGATAGTCACCTCTCTCGTGACGTCGCATTCGTTGTTGTAGACGTAAAGCCTCAGCGGGCCGCCGATGTGATCCTCCACAAGCTCGCCCAGCGCGCTCTCGCCGTGAAGAGTGCCATCGGGACTTCCCAGTATGTAATCGCTGTACGGTAACAGGGCGGCATTGTCGGCGGGCGAGTTGGACGCTACATCAAGAACGTGCCAGATGTTGGCTGCGAGGGCAATGGGCGAGTATTGGAGCGAGAGGCCCAGGGAGGCGGAGTCGGGGGGCACAGAATAGTGTAGTTCTCGAGTGCGTTGACCCTGTTCCCATCAGCACCTGCACGAGGTCGTGCGCGTACGAGAGAAGCTACCTTGGCGTTCCAGAGTCCTAAGTTGACAGTTGCGCCGGCGCAATTGCGGATTTCTTGGGCGAAGAGGCTGGGATTAGGGTCGTCCTAAGATGAAGTCAGGATGAAACAACGGTTTGCTGCATTGCATTCGGTGTGGCTCTGCGTACGATTGTACGTCCATTAATCCCGACGATGTAGTCGAACCAAGGCTCGACTGGGAGCTGTAGATTGGTATTCCGCAGCACTTGGAACCCGTAGAGCCCTTGTTCGTGACTTCGACCGTTGGGCGCATCGCCGTCGAGGCGGGATATGAAGCGATTGAGGGCGTTGAACATGGTCGATCGGTCGGCTCTACCTCACATTATCTGCGCAAAGGTTGGACACAGAGTGTCGAGTCGCAAAGGGTCGGTGCAATGAGAATGGCGTTGCAAAGGTTGTATTTACCTTGTGTGCAAGATCAAGAGTAGTTGGCTGATGGTAAGGGAGCTATCGCAAGCTCGACGTGAGTCCGATAAGGCAAGCTGTCCCTTGGCGCAGGTCTCGCGCAGCCACTTTTAGCGGAAAGGTAGCAGTGGGTATTACATACTCCGTACTGAACAAGCCCATTGCTCTATATTTTTGCCGCCAATCAGGTGGTAGTCGAGGATGGATTACGCTAATCCACTGCCTGATGTAGGTACTTGTAGGCACTTACCATGTAAGCCCCTGCTTGGTAGATCGCTTCTACACACGACCAGAAATCTTCACACCGGTAATTGTGCCTCATCAGCACGCTCAATCTGCAACCTGATGAGCTCCATTAGCCGCCATCGGACATCTTGACATAAGTCTGCCTGCTGGAGAAGGGCATCGCGGTATGGGGCTGTCCAACAGCTCCGAGGGCCCCGAAAAGGCTTCCACGTTCACCATACAGCCTGCTGAGACGCTCCCACTCACGGATGAGTGCAAGCACTACGAAGGGAAAAATGAAGTTCCTTGGGACTTGCAAAAGTACATTTCACTGCCCATGAAACTACTTCTTCATTGATCAATTGATTGGCTAACTCCCTCATCTCCAGGTACTTTTCTCAGAGATATTCGCTATTCTCTCTATACGACGAGGGCATCTACTTGACAGATGATGCCTGGTTCGGAGTCACACCAGAGCCCGTGGCCAAGTTAGTCCCCGTCCCTTCTCATCAGTCGGTCATCTTCTAACTTGAGCAACCTTGCAGTCAGATAGCGTACGACATGTGTGGAGTTGATTCTAAGAGAACCACGCTCATCGACGTGTTCGCCGGAGCCGGAGGCAACACCATCGCCTTTGCCCTTACCGGACGCTGGAAACACATCATCGCCATCGAGAAAGATGCTTCTACGCTAGCATGTGCACAAAACAACGCAGCAATTTATGAAGTAGACGAGTCCATGATTACCTGGATTCATGCGGACAGCTTCGAGTTTCTGGACAAGTTGCTCCACCAACCCGAGGCGCTTCCGGAAGGCCTGAGGGAACATGTCGAGTCGATCGTGGTGTTTGCCAGCCCACCGTGGGGCGGCCCGGGTTATAGAACGGACGATGTCTTTGACCTGAACAACATGCAGCCTTATAACTTGGCAAAGTTACAGGAGTCTTACAAGGCCTTTGACCACGTTCTTTATCTGCCCCGGACCAGTGACATCAGGCAGGTTGCAAAACTCGCACCAAACGACCGAAAAATCGAGGTGGTTCAATACTGTCTGCGTGGCGCCAGCAAAGCTATGGCTGCCTACATTCCTAGGGTTGGACTGGCTGGGCCTGGTTCGTGAGCCCTGTGAGCGGTCGACTTTGGACTTGATCCAGGTCAGAGATCTGGAATACGCAAACCTCACCTTGCTTGGCTGTCAGCTTGCTTTCATCATGGTTCAGGCTACGACTTGCTCCATTTGGGTCCCATCCGGGATGCCATGCGCAACAGCTTCCGTGTGAAAGGATAGCGGAAGCTGAGAGGGGCTCACTCGGCTAATAATAAGTCTTGTCAGCCTGGGCACCGAAGCACTTTGCATCCGACTAACCCGGGAGCTGCTAGGGCTGTGTCCAAACGATGCTCGCTAGTGGACTTTGATGTATAAGAAGGGCGATAGTGGGTAAGCGAAAAAGATGCTGCTACAGTGCTCGATACGAGCTTGCCACGATAGCTCCACCTTGGCTTATACGGACGAGATGACTTTATGAAGAGTCGAATGCCAGTGTATATATTTTGGTGTAATTTAAAAGTGCCGAGCGCAGGCTTGGGAAGGAAAAAAGGTCTCTGAATGGCAACCCACAGATGATGCTGAGAGGGATGTCCTTCTGCAGACAAGATGGTGACTGCCCGGCGACTTTTCAATCATGGTTCTATATCATTTAATGAACGAGGTAGACCTCATGGCGCATGGAAATAAAATTAATGGGCTACACAATTGGTGGTAAACCAACTATTGAGAGTCGTTTCTCACTCACGGCGTCTGTCTGATACTGGGATGTGGAGAAGACACTACCTGTACTTATGAAGAATGCGGGGAGGTTGGTGAGTGGTTGAGTTGCTTCTAAAAAACGAGTTCCATGAGACCGATGCTCTATTACCTCAGTCAGTAACCATTAGATCTCCCCGGTGACCTTGTCCGAACCCTGCCAGACGACCATGGGCAAAGATAAGAAGAAAAGTGCCGAGTCCAAAAAGGCCAAAAAGGTTATCAACCGACACATCCCTCTCATCCATCCTCCGTCAGACCTCGCACTAACTCGCCCTCATTGACAGGCTGAAAAGGCCGCCAAGCAGGCGAGCAAGGGGGAGAAAAAGGCCAAGAGCAAGGTCTCCAAGGTCGAAGGCAGCGATGGCGAGGACATGGAACTGGACGAGGTGTTGGAGGAATATCGCCGTCAACAGGAGCAGTTCCTCAAGGTGACGGAGACGGTATGCGACGGACCGCCACGCCCCCGAGCAGCATCCACGCTGATGGCCTCGCCCACCGACACGAACCACCTGCTCCTGTTCGGCGGAGAGTACTTCAACGGCTCGCTCGCCCAGTTCTACAACGACCTGCACATCTACCACACCGGCCGCGACGAGTGGCGCTGCGTCACCTCGCCCAACGCTCCCTTACCAAGATCAGGCCACGCCTGGACCCGGGCGTCGAACCCGAACTTTGTCTACCTCTTTGGCGGGGAGTTCTCGTCTCCGAAGCAGGGCACTTTTCATCATTACTCGGACTTTTGGCGCCTGGAGCCCTCTACGCGGGAATGGACCAAGATCGAGGTCAAGGGCAAGGACAAGAGCCCTTCGGCCCGGAGCGGCCATCGCATGACCTACTGGAAGCAGTACATCATCCTCTTTGGCGGCTTCCAGGACACGTCCAACTCGACAAAGTACCTCGCCGACCTGTGGATCTTTGACACGGTCAACTTCGTCTGGCACTGCCCGACGCTACCGCCCGCCCAGCTCAAACCAGACCCCAGATCATCCTTTACTCTACTTCCGTGCGACCAGGGCGCCGTTCTCTACGGAGGATACTCGAGGGTGAAGGCGACAGTAGCGCTCAAGAAGAAAGGCGGCAAGACCCAGGACAAGGGGCAGAAGAATGTATTGGTGCCCAAGGTTCACGAGGACTGCTTCTTCCTGAGAATGAGCCCGCCGGCCAACGACGCTGCTACTCCCAACACAGCCCCCACGGTGCGATGGGAGAAGAGGAAAAAGCCTGCGAATGCGCCCAACCCAACTCGCGCCGGCGCCACCATGGCATGGCACAAGGGCCGTGGCATTCTCTTCGGGGGCGTGCACGACGTGGAGCAGAGCGAGGAGGGCATCGACAGCGAGTTCTTCAACCAGCTGTTTGCGTGGAACATTGAGCGCAACCGCTTCATGCCGCTTGGTCTGCGGAAGCCTCGTCAGCAGCAGAAGAAGAACGTGGCGGAACAAAGGGTCGGTCGTCGGGGTCGCGCGCAGGCAAACGAGGAGGAGCTGCTTCGGCAACTGGCCGCGTTGGAAACTGGGACGTCCCTCGACGACGCCGACGCCATGGAAATCGAGAAGCGGGTCGAGGAAGAGGAGAAACCGGCGCGAGAGATGGTGGTGACGATGGAGCCGCCGCATGTCCGGTTCAACGCGCAACTCGCCGTCCAAGACGACGTGCTGTACATCTACGGCGGGACGTTTGAGAAGGGCGACCGGGAGTTTACGTTCGACGACCTGTACGCCATCGACCTGAGCAAGCTGAACGGCTGCAAGGAAATCTTCAACAGGCCCGTCGAGGACTGGATCGTAGGTTTCAGTATTACATACATGAGCAGGATTCTCGTTTTGGTAACCACTTTCCACAGGAATCCGAGGACGAGGAATCCGAAGACGAGGACGAATTTGACTCAGAAGAAGACTCCTCAGCAGACAACAGCGGCGACGAAGCCGAGCCGCTCTTCTCCCCCAGCAAGCGCAAGCCCAAGCTCGAGAGCGACTCCGACACATCATCAGAACCAGCATGCTCGGAAGACGAGACGGAAACAACAGCCACCTCCATCGACGACGGGCTCCCTCACCCACGCGTAACGCTCCCTGTTCCTCTCTATCAAAATGTAGCTAACTCAGCCCCCATAGCCATTCGAATCCCGGCGGGAATTCTTCGTCCGCACCACAACGGAATGGCAAGAAGTGCTCATGACAAGTCTGCGCTGGAAGGGGATCCAGCCAGAGACTCTAACGGTCAAGGAACTGAAAGGACGGGCGTTCGAGCTGAGCGAGGAGAAGTGGTGGGACTGTCGCGAGGAAATCACAGCGCTGGAGGAGGAGCAGGAGGCGGCGGGGATACAGGAGGTGGTGAGTCTGGCGGAGAGGGGGGATGCCACTGCTGGAGGAGCGAGACGACGGTAGGACTCTAGAATGGTGCTTGGCCCTTGGGCGGGTAGTCTTTGTCGTCGATTTGAAGGCGAGGCGAGCATGTGCAGCGGTCCGAGGAGGGGATCGGGTCCATGACGAGGGCGACGTGGGCGCCGCATCCCCACCAGCTTTTTTTCTCTGGGGGAGGGAGGGAGTGGTTAGTGCTTGGTCAAGAGATTGGGGGGTTCCGGGGGGGACACGAACGGCAGGTTGCGCAGGTGGTTTTGCGACACATGGTGGGCACAGAACTGGGTTGCGGTTTGGTGATGGGCTGAATGAGTGATGTGATGGGACTTGTGCTTGGGTAGGTGAGATTATCAAATAGGTGGAGTCACACTGTGCCTATGGGGGGATCCTCGTACGGATCACTTACATACATGTGAAAGATGTCCCGACACTCATCTCCATTCCAATCATCCAGTTACATAGCATACAAGTCAAACAAACACCTGTGCCATGCTACCCCCATAACGCCAGCCAATGCTCACCAGCCAATACCCAACCCTCCCACCTTTCTCAAACCACCACCTGCTGCTGCTGCTGCTGCTGCTGCTCCTGCTGCTGGAGCAGCTCGCTCTCCACAATCGCCCTGATCAAACTCATCGTCACCCTGCGGCCCTGATCCAGCATCCTCTCCGCCGCATCACAAGGAACATGCAAGAACACAACCTTCCTCGCTCTATTCCTCTTGGTCAGATGCGCCAGACTCGAGTAATAAATAAAGTCGCAAAGATAGCGGCCCGGGTCCTCCGAGATTCTCAGGTCCATATCCGGCTACTCCCCCCCACAGACATTAGCACACACTTCCCCTTCCCATCGGTGATTCAAACTCACATCGCTATACTGCTTCCACCGTTCCAGCACATAGTCGACATCGACATCCGTGGTGATCTCATCCGGCAGGGCCGCGACGTCGGGCACGGTGCCGTCGTGGAGGACATGGCCATCGACGTCGCGGGCCTTGTAGCCGGTGCGATGGGCCCTGCGTTCGAGGTGGTAGAAGGGACGGGGGCCGGCCATGCCGAGATGGATCACGACGTGGGCCCGCTCGTCGTCCCAGAGCGTGGGCACCAGCGTCGCCACCGTCTCGTAGTTGACCCGTATAGGCTCTGGGTGGACGCGGATGCGGGCGACGACGTTGTTGACGGCGATGTGCGAGGGGAGCGATTTGGCAATCTCCCATGATGGGTTGAGCGGGTATTGATCCCGGAAGGGCTGTCGAAGAGTTAGTTCGCGAGGGAGGCATGGCGAGGGGAAGGGGGGACGTACGCCGAACCCGGTGACGAGGACGGTCAGGTCTTCGTCTGATTCTTTGGTCTGTGAGCCCATGGTGGAGGAGATCTAGCCGGCTGGGAGCTGGGGGGAGTGAAGACGGAGGTTCGTGCGCGAGATGCGGGCACTGTATGTACCTGTATGAACAGCGGAGGCGGGGGCGGACGGTACCAGTGGGTGGGGGAGACGGTGGTTTCGAGCCCCGATGCCTGCCGAGGCACACGGCCGGTGACATGCAGACAATGGGGGGAGTAGATCTACGTGCATGCCTTCTATGTCTGTGCGGTATTGTAGTACTTGGATCGATGAGGTTGTGTAAAGTGTCAGCGACAATGGTAGCTATAAACCACTGATGGGTCTGGTACGTATGGATATTTATTTCAAGCATGACAGCTATTGCATATTCCGAGTTTCTATGTGCAGTCATCACCATCTCTGATACGTGCTCAATTTACATTCAGGTCTCGTCCACTACATCTCCTATAACTAGGTATCTTGCCTTCAGGTCTCATCCATCACTTCCATGGCTAATCTTACGCTCAGGTTTCTTCCACCGCCACCACGCCGTTGACCCGAAATGTCAACGCGCACAGAGCTTTCTACCTATGTGTCGTTCAGCGACACAGTCAGGCCAGAGGACCCAAGTCTACAGGGTAAGGTGAGCCAGCCCTCGGTGTGCCTTACGTAACAGCCACTCCTCCGACCTAACCCGCAACGGCAGCCCCGGCGGAACTTCCGTGTCAAGGAAACAGCCGGACCGACGACAGAAGGATGCCGCCGATGCTATAAACACCGCTTGAGCCCAAACACTGTTCAAGCTCCAGATTTCGTCCATGTTCGCAACCATCTCATCGGCGGGTGAGTGAACAGCAGTTCCCAAGAGCAGAGCAGCAAATATCATCAGTCACCATGGGTTCCGCAAACGCCGCTCCAGACTACACCCTCCCGCCGCAGTCCGTCTCCTTCGCCGGGTTCCTCTTCGACATGGACGGGACCATTATCGATTCCACGCCCGCCATCATCAAGCACTGGCACACGCAAGTCTCTTCCCTCTTTCTTTCCGGGCACCCATATTCTAACTAACGGGACCAGAATCGCCAAGGACATTGGCGCCTCGCCGGAAGAGATACTCAAGACCTCGCACGGTCGACGGAGTATAGATGTGCTTCGCATACTGGCGCCTCACAAAGCGACGTGGGACTGTGAGTGTCTACCAAAGAGGGATGTTTGGTTCGTTTTGCTGATGGCGGCCACAGATGTGAGAGAGGTAGAGGGTCGACTGCCGGTACTCTACGGCGACGATGCCACCGAGATCCCCGGCGCGCGTGCGCTGATAGAATCACTTACCGCCAGATCGGAGCCCTGGGCCATCGTCACGTCCGGAACAGAGCCCCTGGTGCACGGCTGGCTGAGCCGTCTTTCCATCCCTATGCCGACGCACCTGGTGAGTGCCGAGTCCGTCGAGAACGGCAAGCCGGACCCTGCATGCTACCTGATGGGCTTGAGCAAGCTTGGTCTTGCGGACCGGGCCGGCGACGTGCTGGTCTTGGAGGATGCGCCGGCCGGAATCAAGGCGGGCAAAGCGGCCGGGTGCAAAGTCATAGGCCTCGTCACTAGTCACACGGTTGAGCAGGTTGTTGCGGCAGGGCCCGACTGGGTCGTCAAGGACCTGAACTCTGTCCGCCTTGTTGGACGGAGTGATGGTCGAGTCACGGTGGAAATCTCTAATGCGTTGCGAAAGGGATAAGAGAGGGGAGGGTGGGTGAGGAAGTGTTACGACGGTGGCGAGTAGGAGCTGATACGACGCTGTTGCATCTTGGTCAGGAACAGCATTCCAGAGATGCGACGAAACAAACGTACGTATGTACAATCCCTTTGTCCGCCCCTTCCTGGCCAGGGGCCTGTGGACATGTACATTCCAGTCTTCGGCCAAACGACTCCCTGGCCGGTGATTCGCATCTATAGAAACAAATCGTTGCTGGGGTCTTAGACCTTGTCGTCATGGGCCAATTTGTGCAATCTCAGTGAGCCGGCCGAGTTTTGCATCCATGGCGAGCAAGGCAACCCTTCTCATTTGCCTCTTCGCCCTTTCCATTCCCCTCCTCATCTTCCTCGTCGACTAGTTCCGACATGTTGCCCTCGTTTCAAGCGATGTCCCCCACATGAATGAAGGTGCAACAGCAGAGACACAGCAGCCTAAGATGCGTGTCTCAGCCCCCCCAAGGGCCGTGGGGGAAGAAAAAGCTGCTCTTCTTTTTCTTCTTGCCCTCTTTCTTGGGGTGGAAATCTGTGGGGGAGGACAGTCCGTCGCTTATGGTCTGGATCATGTTTCTCCATTTGGTCATGAGGATATGCTGCCCGACTCATATTTGTAATGCACGCTACCCCGTTTTGGCCACATACCATCAATTGGTGATGCCGAATTCAACCTTTCACCATCTAGATTGGATATGGCTTCACGTCGACCGAAGCTCGGACGTGCTTCCACCTGAAAAGGGGGCGATGCTCAAAGTCTCTGGCTCGTCATCGGGCCCTGACAGCTCTTCGTGATCATGATGTAAGCGTCATTTTCGACGCGACACGAGCTGAGGATACCGTCTTCCAGCATCTCGTTGGTGTATTTTCGTCTCGATACGTTGTCTTCTTCAGACGAAACCCAGCAAGGGGGGGATTCGTAAACGTTGGACGTGGTAGACCGTAGCTCGAGGTTCAGCAGCACATGTCGGAGATTGCCAAAAGAAGCATGGAGAGTCTGAGCTTGTGCACAACCTTGAAAGGAGAAAACAAAGTCCTGAATCGCGGCCTGTCGCTTGAACCCGCGTTCTCGTCCCACGACGGACGCGTCATCTCCCGGGTGCACATAGCACCTGAGCGAGCGTCTTGTCACCAGCTGGAGGTTCTGGAAGCCCCATCAAGGTGATGGAATGACTGGAGCGGCCAAGCAGCGGCAAGCTGTCCTGGGAGTCAGTCAGTGGGGGCCACGTACAGGGCTAGACAGCGGTATGTATGTACGTGCGCACTTGAAGAGCTGGAACAAGGAGCATCGCGGGGCCTGAGTGCTCGACGGGACGGAAGCAGACGGTGGCATGGCTGCTGTCCACATTTTGCAATCAACAACATATGAATATGATATGTGGTGAGTGAATGGCACGCCTCTTGTCGGCATCCTTGAACCGATGAACTGCTTTTCGTGAGGACAACGGTTCGCCATCCCTATTGGGTCAGCCGAGTCCAGGGGAATTACTTCTTTGGCTCCAGAAATCAGGCCATTCCGTGCGCGGACAGTCCCATGGTAAGACGGCGCGGCGAGAAGCAGGGCTGGATGGGCACAGCCGACGGTTCTCGGGCCAGTCACGCCCTAAACCCATGCTGCCACGCAACCTCGGGGACCGTCCCACAACCAGCTGCTCAGATGGCGCCTGACCACCTGTTTTGCCGCGACGCTTGCTGCTACTGCCATGTATCTGGCATATGAGAAGTGACGAGACAAACGGAGCTGTCGGGGCTCTTCAGGCCAAATGACATGGGATATGCCGACGCTCTTTTCTTTTTCATCATGGTTCGTTCTTTTTTTTCCCGCCGCGGGTAATTGAGGGGCCATTGTTCCACGTCTGATCGAGCATCGTGGCATCGTAAGCTTCTCGACCGTTCCAAAACCTCGTCCCGGTCTTGTGTGGAGAGGTCAGTGGAAGGCATGTACTTGCGACTGCCGGGAGAAGCAGATTTTCCTCCTGATGCGATACCATGCCGTCCTGCTGAGAGTCGTTGGCTCCCTCTGTTTTCCTTTTCAGGACCGTGATATCACCTTGGATCGAGCATGTGGCCGATCGGGGGTGTTTGTCATGCGTCCGGTTCGCTCCAACGTTCATCGTCTCATCCTGACACCCGTCATCATCGTGCGTCCTCAGCTAGCCATGTATAAGCACGTGCAAGTACAGTGCATACTTGATCCCCATCGGACTTGTAAGCCGATGTCTTCGAATCCTACCACCCGCAGTCGTTATGCTCTGGTATATCCACCGGCAACTGAGCACGTCGAGATACCCAAACACGTACTTTACATTGTTATGGCCAACGAAACTTACCTGCTTTACTTTTACACGAGGCAAGTCTGTATGTATGTAGGCAGATAACGCAGTCGGAGCCAATTAGGTTGCGTACCAGTCCGTAGTGTCAACCAAGTTCTAGGCCTCGCATTGCTCTCAAGGGGCCATGCCGTCGCAAAAACGCCTCGTCGGGGATAATGCCTAGAGATGATGAGGCAGCCGGATCCCACGCTGCGGAAGGCTGCTAATCTTGATTGCTCTACTTCGTACATATGAGCACGCTGCTGTACCGGAGCAAAGGAAGTTGTCACTGTCAAAGCCCAAATATAACGACGGCGCGAGAGACATGATGCTACAGTAGCTCTCGCATGTAACTCCACCTTTGCACCCCCTCCAGCCCGCTGGACGGCAACGCATCGAATCTCGAGCGTGCCATCGCCTTGTGCGTGCGCGTACATACAAGTGCTGCATGTGTGTACGTACAAGGTTTTGAGACTTTGCGCTCCGATGATCGCAGCAGGGGATCTAGGCTGCGGCTAGAGCTATCCTCGAATATCCCTAACACCACCTAACGGTCCGTGCGCGTGGAAACGACGGCCCGGGCTGCGGCCATCGTGTCGGGCCTCGGACGAGTAGCCAAAAAGGGGAAACGCATCTGGGACGAAATTTTGGTTGCAGGAATCACTGTGACATGCTGAACGAGCACGGCCCCACGATTCGGCTGCTGCTCCGTGATGGCCTCGACTTAGACATGCTGAAAACGATCCTGGCCTCGTATTCTTGCTCACGAAAATTCGCATCGAGCCCATTCACCTAACGGAAACGCCTTGTTCTACAGATGTTCGAAGACAACTGCCAATCTGCATAGGCTCGCCCCAACGTGTCTCGGGGAAAGGATCGATGGCCGATGGCCGTTGAGTCCACAGGTTCGCATCTCGACAAGGCAAGTATTTTCGCAGATTGGCGAGGCTCAATCTGCGGATACCGGCCCACGTCAGCAATTGGCCAAGCGTCAGTTTCGGTCCCGGTTCTCTGGTTACTCGGCGTTCCAGGGGACAAGACAAGCCAGGATGATGGAAGCCAAAAACCGAGACCCTGGCCTCTCAACTCGGACAACTGGGCCCTTGCCTCGTCACTTCAAACATGCTTGGCACTCCGTTGCGCACGCCATCTCCGCCGGATAACTGCGACTTGGTCTGGAATGTCCCGTTCTCCTGTATCGTTTCGGCCTGAATCACTTGAACGTGCTCTTGATTGACCTGCATTAGGCGCGGGTTACGCCGCTCGATTCGACAAGAGATGCATTACGAGTACCTCGGCAGGGAACAGTGAGTCTCATCGAAAACCCACGCCCCGATGATTCCCGGCAGAGCGTCCCGGCATGCAGCCAGCTCATCTCAAAACGGATCTGTCCCGAAGTCGAGAGACAGTCTCCGCGAGTCCGGAACAACGGGCTGCCAGCTTTATGTACCATCATGAAACATGCATGGAGAAAACAAAGTCGGTACAGAGAGGACAGAAAGACGCTCAGTGGCCGTGTCCATGGCTTTGTCGATGCAACACGTGTGTCGGCGCTTTGTCTGCCCTCGTCAGCCACCCAGTCCTCCCCCCCACTTCCCGACCTTCCTACGTCGTCTTCCAGTCCATCCAGAGCTGTCTGTCACGGGGCAAATACTACTCTGCCAAGTGACATTGGTGAGAGAGTTGTCTTGTACAGTGGATGTACATATGTAGATCTCATCTGTCCGATCCAGAGAACGGCAAACAAGATCGACGGCGATTCATTCATGTCTGACTGCCAGTCTTCGGGAAGGACCGCGTTCCTGGCGGGACCTGTGAGTACATTTTCGTGGATATGGACGGGATGCTACCCAGATATCCGTGAATGATGGCTACTCGTGCGTTCCCCGTAAATACAAGTTTGTACAGGAAGTGTGGCACTTAATACGTGCCGACTGTTGCAAGGGCCAGGTTCCATGCTAGACTCCAGAAGTAGGAGGCTCCCGACACGTGGAAGGCTGGAAAGGCCTTACAGTAGAGCTACCACATCGGTATTATCCGTCCTGGGTATCGACCAGGTTGGCATGACGAGCTGAGCGTCAGATGGTGAGCAGTAATGGGCGCCTACCCAAGCCAGTCTTAGCCTCACGAGCGCATCTGTCTGGCCCTTGCTGGCGCTCGGCCCTGGCCGAAAACTAAAACTGATGTTTTGCTCATGGTCGGCTGCATCCTGCATGCACTACCATGACCTGGAAGCTGGATTGATCGGCGTCGGCATTGTCGCTTTGGGGTTCCTAACACGTACATACTTGTCGTATAACTATGTATGTAGTAGTAGTTCGTCCGGCAGTTGTATGCCAAACATCACATAGCGGGTAGATTGATTTTTCGCTTTGTCGTCGCCTTGCTGATGGTCTTTACTTGAGCGTACATGTACTCCGTCTGACAATGGCATGTTCGTCTTGGCGATGCCATCGTGTGTGCGTGTTCACCTACTTGGACAAATCAGTAGTCTCGTGGACTGCGAGACATATTCGCCCATTGCATTGCAGAAGGGCTTGTGATTTTCGTTCTTGTTGCTAAAAGGAATCACTGCTGCATCGTTGGCAGAATTTGCATCTCCTTATACGGCGACGGCCACGTTCTTAGAGCCTCGACGTTTTCTAGAAGGCGGTACAGCACTGAGAAGCTACCCGCTCTTCCATTCTCCACGGCCACCGGAAGTGTGACTATCTTCCACGGAGTCAACGCCGACCTCCGAGTCTTCAAAGATACCGTGCATTTTTCTTGTCATTACAAGTAGAGGCGCGTCAAACTCGTTCTTACTAAGCTGACCGATTCGAGAGGGCCTGATTGATGGCGTGTGTGCGTGTTAAACTTTCTCTCCAAGCCATCTTCTGTACAAGGTGACTGGCTGGTCTAGCCGACCTTGGCAAGCAGGCCGATCCATTGTCTCGTGACATGATGGTGAGAACAAGATAGAATTTTGCCCGACGCGGTATATAAGACATTCGGGGAGCGTCAACTCTGACTTTGCGCGATGGCCCGTGGCGACACGGCCCTCTGAGATCGTGTGTGGGATGTAGGAGACAGGGGAGCCTGCCGCCTCTGGGGAGCGGGCCCCCGGGCAGCCAAGCGACGGCTCACGCGAATCAAGACAATGCGTAAGCGAGAGCTAGGCGGCTGATGCAGGGTTTCTGCTTCTGAAGGCGTGGACCTTGCGCGCGCCCCTGTGTGTGCTGGAGAATGTCACCGACGCGGTTAGATCGGTGACCGCCGTCGTTGCGCCTTGCAGGGTCGGAGAGAGAACCGAAAAGGGAATTCGAAGTCCGCCCCAACATCCGTAGCCTATGTACTCGGTAATACATCGCGCACACTCTCCGGATAACAACGTGAGGAGCTTCAAGAATCCTGACCAATCATGCAAGAAGCAGAAATGCCACACCTGGAGTGACGAGTGGCTGGTGGTAGGCGTGAGAATGCGGAAGATGCTCGTTGCTTCTCCCTCCTGCCCATGATGAGAAATGACTACTGCTCTCAGTCAATACTTTGACACCTGGTTAATGCTGCAAGAAAAGTCGATTCTGGCAGCAAGCTTCATCACAGGTGCAAGTACATACACATTTAGCTGAGACCCTGCTTATTCTGTGGAGACCTGAGTACTCAAAGAACCGACGTGGGCAGACAAACTACCGCAAATTGTCATGTCTTGTACGCGTGTGCATACAAGCGAACGTGCGAGTCAAAACCGCCTGACGAGTAATACTTGTAGAAGAGCTTTGAGATTCTCTTGGCCTTTGCGTCTGTCTGTCTGGGGTCCCCAGCCGGCGAGCTCGGAACATGCCATAATACCTCAGAACAGATCTGGGCCACGCTGCACGTTACCTCCCGTTGCGGCTTAGTGCAGTTTGTCAACAGCATGGGTCTAGGTGTCAGCTCCCGTCCGCCGACTCGCATCCACTCAGCCAGGCCCGTAGTTAGGCTTGCATCCAGGAGCCAACACCGCACGGGGGAGGGGATTTTGCGATATCAGTCGACCTTGATGCTCACTTCCAAAAGCGGAAAGCCTTGGCCGAGCACGCGTTGGAGGGGGCAAGTTGTCATTGATGATCTATGATCGCTCAAGGGCAGGCGAATCATCATCCCGAATGCTCGTAGTGGTGGTGGTGGTGGTGGTCAGTGCACACGAAGAGGCCTTTGCGTACGCCTCATCATCAGCATCGACGAGGCCATGTCTCCGCGCTTCCCCCCTCTCTCTTCCCCCCCTCCAGCTGGGCTTGAGAGTGCTTTGCGACTCTTGCGTCGATGCCGCCTTTCAGCCGTCGTTGATTGCAGCAAACGCCCGGGCCAGATCCAAGAGAGAGACAACGTCGTGTTTCGCGTGCTTAGACATACCCGAGGCGGCGTTTCCCGTTAGCAGGATGGAGCTAGACCGGTGGTCAGTTGAGTAACGGTGCCCAGGCACAATCCGGTCGGCTGGGCTGCGAGGCGTGTCAAGCTACTTCATTCGATGGAGGATCATACTTCCTGGCTCCATGGGACGGCATCGCACCGGGGAGAAAAAGCAGCAGCTCGACTGGACGGACGGCAGGCCCGCCAACCAACTGTCCTCATTACAACCAACCATCCATTCATGGCACGCGACAGAAATTGCTGGCCCCTCCCCGCCGGTGACGTGCAGTAGGTGAGGGCGAGCGAAGCAGCAAGACGGAAGCTGCAGCCAATGAGGGCCCGTGTGGATGAGGTCTTCGAGGCGCATTGGCTGCTTGTGAGACACCCTGGACGAAGAGCTTGTCTTGAGCTTTTCTTAGATCTCCATCGACCTTGGATCACATCGTCCCGCGTGCTACCATCTCAACCCAGTACAGAAATTGTGCGAGGCATCTCGCAGAGTCTGTGGCACACGAGCCGCGCAGACCTTCCGCTCTGCCTGACCTTGTTCGGACGAATAGAAGATACTCATGCACTGACCTGTGTCAGCGTCCTCGCCCCGAAGTCGAACAAGGATTGAGATCCCTTCATCAGACGAGAAGGTCACGACGCTCGGCGACGGCTGCGTGGAGCTCGCGAGTTGACCTGCAAATCTAGTGGTGACGATGGAAATACATGTGAGGCAGGGATAGAAAGCCGCTCAGCTCGTAATCTCTAATTGGACGCAAGTACATGCTCGTATGCACATTTAAGCATGTCGTCCGCGTGGAGATGATTCCTCTGATCGGCGACAACTTGATACTTTGCCGGCGCTGGCCAACCTAAGCAAATAGATTGAGTTTTGTACTGGAGAAGCTCTTAACCTGTGACATCTAAGCTCCCTTTCAGTTCAGAGACGGCCTCCAGGGCATTGCGAGCAGATTTGTACAACGGGTGCGCGGCGAATTCGTAGATGAGCCTGTCTGGTAGGGTCACGTCACGTCGCGTCGACCAATCTGCTGCTACTTCTTGTTGGATGCCATCAGGTTACGCCCGTGTCCAGCCGGCGTTGCACTTCTCCCCTCGCCCTTGGACGATGTGCCCTGGCCTTCTTTCATCTCAGCCAGGCATGTCAAGCGACACAAATCGACGTCCTGGTCTCATCCCATCCGCAGCCGGGGATGCATGGGTACACCAAGACGCATGACGCTACGTACGCGTACACCTCTTTGTAGGCACGTATGTAGGCAAGGCAACTCGCGGCAAGCTGGTCTTTCGATGGCACAGGGTCCCCACGGTATGTGCGCACACAGCACGCAGGCCTCGGATCCCCTTGCCCAGCAGCAGCAGCCAAGAGCAGCAAACGCAGCAAGCAGACGCAGCAGCAGGAAGAGAGAGAGGCCCGCGCATCGATGCTTCACCCTAGCGCAGGACTCCACCGCGGCGGGCGTGCAGTCCCACAGGTGTCTGGTGCCATGTCAGCCCCAGTCTGGCCTCCTTGTTGAGGGCGTGGCCTGCCCTGGCCGTTTCTCTCTGTCGACGCACATGTGCCAGGGCCGTACGGATGCTGGGAGCGGAGCTGGCGGCGCCACCTGGCAGCCGCGAAGTCTGGGACGGTGCTGCATGTCAGGTAATTGTCACAGCGGCAGGCTCTCACGCCCCTTGAACTCGTCGACAGACGCGTATGCGAGTGGTTGAGGGGGAAACAATCATGGAGCGCGCGGAGTAATCAACTTACCGTCACCGTCCTCCTGTGTCCTTTGTCTTCTTGCGTGGGTGAGACGAAGCAGAATGATCAAATGGGATAGGGAAGTTCAAAGGAGGGGGTGTGTGCCTGCTTTGGCGGCCTCGGGGACTTTGAAGATCAGGTAGGCGCGGTGTTGTAAATGAGTAATACATTTCCTATTGCTGCCAGCAGGTGAAGCTTGCATGTAGTTCAACCATTGCGAGTCGTACTGCGCACTACTACCATCTACCTAACCAGTAACATATGCTGCGCTCCCGCAAGATGCCTGCTACGAATCACAACTAAGTTTGCCCCGTCACCCCCCGAGAACAAGCCCCTTCGGGGCGAACCTAAGCAAAAGCTAGCAGCTGATTGGCGAAGTGGGAGCTAACAAAGAAGTTGAGGCTTGACAGGTCCTTCCACGCAAGATAGGCATGGCGCTTTGGTTTGCCCGCAATCTGGGTTCTGGGCGGCCCTCCTCCTCCACCTACTCGTACTCGTCCCTCCTCTCCCCCACAGAGCCACACCCTCCCTCTCCCATCTCTCTCTCTCTCCTCTCTCTCTTTTGCAGAGGGGATACACCCCCCCCCCT
>JADHZA010000420.1:0-18950 GCA_018831705.1 Torrubiellomyces zombiae | reverse complement strand
GTGCATTGGTGGGATCTCAGGAGGCCAAGGCAGCCTGTTCTCACGTTCTGCGACTGGTTTGCCGGCGCCACGCAGGTCAAGTTCAACCGTCAGGACCCTCATGTGCTTGCCTCGGCCCATGACCGCTGGCTGCACATATGGGACGAGAGGAAGGCGTCAGAGCCGTTGAAGTCCATTAGCGCGCATACATCAAAGATCTACGGTATCGACTGGAACCGAACCCGGCCAACTGGTATCGTGACCTGCTCTCTCGACAAGAGCATCAAGTTCTGGGACTACGGAAAGGACCACGACGACCAATTGGAGCATGTCATACGCACAGACTTTCCGGTATGGAGAGCTCGCCACACTCCTTTTGGCTGGGGACTGCTTGCGATGCCTCAGAACGAGCCGGGGAATCTGTACCTGTACGACCGTTTGTGGCAAGAAGATTCACCTGTGGATGACTCGCCCAAACCCGTCGCAGTGTTCCCGGGACCAGCGGAGCACAAGGCCAAGGAATTCCTGTGGAGAACCCGCGGGGGCATCTCCGATGATGGGTTAGACCATCGCGAGTTCCAACTTGTATCGTGGGGGACCGACAATGAGCTGAGACTGCAATGCATCGACGCTAACGTGCTTGCATCTGTCGGTTACAAAAAGGACGGGCCAGCTAGGAAAGGCATGAAATTGACCCGACAAGGCGCCACCTACAAGACGTACCGGGCGGTTGACGATGGCTCGAATCGTGACCGGAAAGAAGGCACGATGAGTGATCAGCGGTCAGCTCCGGGCACTCCGCACCATCGGCCGGGTGACTCGACACCGGCGTCTCGCTCCGGTGTGCAAATGAACCGCTACATGACTCCGCTTTGGAAAGGGCCTTCCATGAAGGCCAAGATATCTTCCCAAAAAGGAGGGGATGCGGGTCAATCGCCGTTGGTGTGGATCAAAGGGATTACAATGACGAAGCGAAAGCCCTCTGCTGATGGCGCCAAGCGACGTGCTTCCAAGGATTCTGGGATGCCGGATCATAGCTATACAGATGACGCATGGGGCCAGCCAGATACGATCCAGGAAGAACTGCTCCGCGTCAGCACGCAAATTCCCAAAGTCAAATGGGAGCATATCGACATTGAGGACTCGACGCTCCACGCATCTCTGACTGGTCCGTGGGGCTACCAAAATGAGCCTATTTTCGTCAAGGTCAAGATTGACATACCGACCGGGTATCCGAAGCTCAAGTCTCCGAGATTCGTCATCGAAAAGTCATCGTTTATGCCTGAAGAGACTCACAAGAAGATCACGCAGGAACTCCAGGTACTCGCTGGTCAATTCCTACAACAGAAGCAGAACTGTCTGGAAGTCGCATTCACCTACTTGCTTGGGGAGATCGACCTCGAGTCAAGCACGACGTTTTTCAAGAACGTACGCGATCTGGACGATGACATTGATGCGCTCGCCGACGAGAGCTCCAGCGAAGAGGATGAGGAGATTTTGGCCGGAGGGTCGGCGTCAATGTCCCAAGAGCTTGTTCACCCAGACGCGGACACCACTCTTGCTGTGCCGCCCAGTCGAAGCATCATCCCGCCTCCTCCTCGGACCTGCAGCGCGCGATTCTCGTCTGATGGAAAGCTTGTGTGCTTTTTTCCGTCAAAGGAGGAGAAGGCCCGAGCTCTCTTCTCAACATCGGCAGATCTGTATAACAAAGAGCGCTCCAAGGGCGAGCCATTTTTTGCCGGCTTTGGACGGCTTACATACGACATCGGGAGCAAGCAGAAGTACGCAACAGACGATGCATCTGCGACTGAAGATCAGTCCGACGGCTCCGAGTTTGGCATGTCGTCATCGTCGTCGTCGAGCGGCTCCGAATCGACATCCCTCCATAAAATGAGCCTCTGGTACCGCTCCAGCCGGCACCTGCAGAAAACATGGAGCGAGGATCGCTCGGTTCGTTCGAGCGGTGGTGGAACTGGGACAGGCGCCGGCACTGGGACAGGCACAGGAACAAGCCGTCGGCGCTTCGGGAGACCCAGAAATGTTGTGTCTATTCACGACCTCCGATCAATTCTTCCGTCGAGGCAAGAGTTCGCGGAAGAGTACGCGATCTTTGGCGATGGGGCGGACGTATGTGAGCACAACGCTCGTGTTGCGGAGAAACATGGACACGCCGATCTCGTCGACATTTGGAAATACTCTGCGCTTCTATTGAAAAAGGGAATCCCGCTTCAGGCGCTAGGAGGCAGTCGTGGCGAGTCATCTGCCTTGGTCATCGCACGAGACGTCGTATCGAGGAGTCGTGAATATGAAGAAAGCTTGGCAAAAAGCCCTCCCAACGAGGAGGAGGAGGACGACGACGGCCTGGTAGGAAGAGTGAAATGGGGACAGCATCCTCTCGCACATGACTTCATCATGGACCTCATGCGCTATTTCGAAGGAGTCGGTGACGTGCAGATGCTGGCCATGCTGTCTTGCATATTCAGCCAGTCCTCCGTGGAAGACGACGTCGCCTACGTTGAATCCCAGCTCCCCGTGCAGGAAAAGCCGCTGACGCTCAAGGCTCCCTCTTTTTCGCTGGATTACTTCCCGACGATCGAGTCAGCTTGGGAGACGTTCACGCGTAGTTACGTCAACTCAGCGGCAACAACCCCTGGCACGAACACTGCATCCCTTGACGATGCCGCATCTCAGGCATCAGATAATCCTTCGTGGGCTGGCGAGCAGGGGACGAACTCGTACTCGAACGGGGGGACGCCCCCCGCAGCCAAGAGCAAAGCCTTACTAGGAGAGAGCGACGTGCCTCAACCGATTTCGAGATCGCCCACGCATCGGGGTCTCTTACGAGGTAATACCGGACTTGCCTCTGCCTTGGCAGCAAATCTGCCCAAGTCCTTTACAGGTGGCAACTCGTCCTCGCCGCCTAACGCGGGCAAGAAGAAGCCAAGCCCTGCCGAGTACATCCTCAACAGCCTCACCCCGGCTGCTGGAAACACGGCGGTGGGGTCCAATGCCACGTCGGCCGACTCCGGAGGGATCCGGATCTCCATGTCTGACGACGAACATCGTAGAGATGACGCGTTGCCATTGATACCGACAGGAGTCAGGATTACGCTCGAGAACCAAGACATGTTCGATGACGACGGCTGGCTAAGCGCGTCGCTTCTGAATCCGAAGCAGTCAAACTCGTATGCACGATACCGGTATGCCTACGCAGAGATGCTGCAGATGTGGGATCAGCCTCTGGCAAGACTCGAGATCATGAAGTTCAACGTGTTGAAGGAAGAGCCGCCAGGGACATCCACAGCAGGCAGCATCCGCGAGACGTCGACTCTTCACAATGCTGGAAGCGCGAGCATGAGCCATCACAAGACGGGATCGTCTCCCATCATCATCATGGGCAAGAAGGACCAACTGCATTCCCTTCTGGCGTCGGGTCGTGGTCTCGACGTGACAGGAATCTGCCGTGTGCACGAAACGCAGCTTGAACCAAGTCGATACACGTATTCCGAGCACAAGGGTTGCGGCGCCGTAGGTACCTGCGACCGCTGCCACCAGACGCAGAGCCAGCTTCGCTGCGTCTATTGTCTCGAACCCGTCGATGCTCTCTTCCCGCCCTGTCTGTCGTGCGGTTGCGCCAGCCACGACGCCTGCCTCGATGAGTGGCACGCAGCCGGGGAGGAGCTTTGTCCCGCGGGCGACGAATGCAACTGCGTCCTCGAGGCGGCTTCGGGCCAGGTGGAGTCTTGGGCGGCGCTGCAGGGTGCCGTGCAGAAGAGGCAGTTTCTGCAATCGAGGTTGCCGCTGCCCGTGCTTGTCAACGAGCATGGAAGTCGAGGCAGCGTTGCTATCGAGGATTACGACGCTGTCGAACAGGAACAGCGTGGCAGAACCAAGGCTGGATGGAACCCTGCCAACACCCCTATCCTCGGTCACCGGCCGGGACAGATCGGCTCCGCGGCTGCTGCGACGCCCCAGTCACCGGCGAGTCTGGCTTTTGGGAGACTCAGGAAGTCTGCGGGAGCATGGTCGCGCAACTCGAGCATGCGACGTAATAGCAAGAAAGGGAGTTGAGCGATTTGTACGGAGCATGTATAACTTTACTAATCTGCGTCGTGTACAACATCAGCCGATGTTTCATTGTGGAAGCATGGATCTGCAACGTCATGTACAATATCACCAAGTCATTTGTGGCAAACACTGGTCACTAGAAGCACAATCGCATGATGTATAGGAGGTGTATCATCCACCAAGTCAGCTTCCCTCTAATGTGGCATGATATCGGTGAGGCTGCGATAATCCTTGTGGTTGAGGATAGTGACGTGTGTTCGCTCTGTGTATCTTTGTTTTATCCTAGAGTAATTCATTGATACTAGAGGGTTTATGCAGCCAAGAAGTCAAGTTCCGAGTCAAGAAAAGTAAAGACACTCTAGGGTGGGTCAGCTGACACGGCGAGAAAGCCTATCTCGGCGCAGAAGTCGGCAGGTGAGAAAGCAAGCTTACATTGCATTGCCATGAGTCGTCGCTCGGCCTGCTAAAGCGGACTCCCCGTTTCTGCTGTTCGTTCTTCAATCTCCGAAGAGCATCCTCCCCACTGATATACCGGGCACCGGCCAGGATGACGACGTACGAGACAGCCCATGATCGGTACATCGTCGTGGAGGGCGTCAGCTTCGCCTATCGAAAGCTTGGGCGGCCAAATGGGACCCCTCTCGTCTTGCTCATGCACTTCAGGTTCGCATTAGACACTTCGGCATGCATACATACGTCGTTTTGTGTGTAGATACCGCTAGCAAGGGGACTATGCTGATCTTATCGGGCAGGGGCACCATGGATCACTGGGATCCTGCCCTGATCAACCCGCTCGCCACGAAGCGACCCCTTCTTCTCATTGACAATGCCGGCGTAGGTCGATCTGGAGGAGAGGTCCCTACAAACTTCAGGGGCTGGGCAAGTCACTACATCAACGTCATCAGGGCTCTCGGAATCCAAAGCGTAGATGTCTTGGGGTATTCCATGGGAGGCTGCGTAGCGCAGCTCATGGCTCTCGACGCGCCGAAGTTGGTTCGCTGCCTGATTTTGGCTGGCACGACTCCAAGCACTGGTCAAGGGGTGATGAAGGCTCGAAGCGAAGAGCCGATCAAACGATACACGGCGGCAACAACGCTGGATCAAGAGCGTGAGGCCTTTCTGGATGTCTTCTTCGCACACTCGGAAGCCAGTCAAACAGCTGGACGTGCAGTCTGGGAGCGCATCGTCAATGCTCGCCCCGACAGATGTCCCCTTGTCAATGCTCGCGATGCCCGAAGGCAGGCCATTGCCTTTGTCAAGTTTATGGACCCCAGTCAATCCGACGGCGCGTCATTCAGTCGATTGAGCGAGCTGAACATGCCGGTACTGATTGCCAACGGTAATTAAACCCCATTTTCCTTTTCTCGCCAGTCTTGGCAGGGTAGAGGCACTGACAAGGTGTCGACATGGGTCATGTCATCAGGGAGCGATGACGTATTGTTGCCTACCGAGAACAGCGTTGTCCTATGGGATTCACTGAAAGGGCTCCGAGGGCAGCTGCATCTCTATCCGGATTCTGGTCACGGGTTCCTCTATCAGTATGCGAGGGAGTTCTCGACCCTGATCAACGATTTCCTCGATACGCAGCCGGGTAACAAAAGCAATCTGTAAACAGCAAGATGATGTATTAGAGGAACGTAAGCTAGAAGGCACGCCAGTCATGGATGCGAGCGATGTCACTCAGGGTGATATGCGTCGTGTCTGTGCGACAAGTCATGTTTGCTGGTCGTGTGGCAGTCAAGTATCTGGCATCGCAACCACTTACATGTGACGGTGTGCAGGGCCCGAAACTGACATCAGGCCATGAATAGCAAAGGTGGCGCCCTTGGAAATACCAGCTGGACCAGGCGGGTCAGGACAGAGTATGCAAGCCTTGGGAAGAAGGGCCCGATGAGGATCAAAAATGCCCGACTCGGCAAAGCTTGCGTGCTCGGACACGACACCTTGCATACAATGTGATCGATGCTAGACTTGACAACCTCGACGGGCAGTAATCGCCGCCGCCAATCAAGTGAACCGTCATGCACCAGTCGCAAGGAATTTTTATCGCACCCGGCCGTCAGAGGGGGGACCGGGACGTCCATGCTGTAATAGTCCAGCTATAAGATTCGATCACATGAGCCGAGCGTCTGACAGATGGACCGGGGCCTACGACTCGCTCCTCCAGGGTGGTGCTTGCAGTGCCGGGGCCAGCGTGGCAAGCCGTCGTTCGTCAGTAGGGTCAGCCAGACGTCAGAAATTGGATGTGTTTATTGGGGTGTGATGCATCCTGGGATCCGACGGTTTCATATCAAGACACAGACCTGCGGTGACGACGATTCAAGACGGACGAGGCACGACACCTTCAGGACGCCTCCATGGCACCGAATCATGCAAGAAGCCAGGTACGAAGCGGCCAGATTCCGGGCGCCCTCCCCCAAATCTTGGGGCGCGCGCCCTCTCGACTACCGAGACCTGGGGCGCAAAGGCACGCAGTTTGGGACCGGTCTCTCCCGGCGATTCTGATGGATCATGTACGGTCCCGCCCGTGGGATGTCTGCATGCAGCTCCCTGAGACAGACGACTAGTCGTCACATGGGATGCATGGGAGCCCACGGCATGTTTCGACGCTGTACCACCAATAGACGTGTGTTGTCAGAGTGACTGACTCTAACCTGCTGCAGCTAGCCGCCGGGTACAGAAGGTCGGCGTGGCCAATCCTTGTCCGAGAGCGGTGGCACCCGACCCTCTGCATTGGGATGGGCTATCCACCTTCTGATGCTGACGATGGCTTCATACAGGCCCGACCGGCCTGTGGGATTTGACGGAGAGCCACCATCTCCAGCTTTTGCCGGACGCGGACACAAAGTGGCTTGGCTCGGTATCATCACGCGGGAGCAGAACAAAAAACATGGAGAGGGAGAAACGAGGACCGGGAAATTTGCACGGAATACGCATCCTGCTTCTTTGCCCTCCTGTACTTGTCACTGCCCTGCCGTCAGCCAACCGAGTCAGTCTCCGCTACGCAAGGGCCCGAAAGTGAGTGCAACTCGTAGGTGGCGCCGCCTATCCGCATACCAGACCTCGTCTTCCCGGGACGCGCCTCCGCTTTTAAAAGAAGATCAGGTGCCATTCCCGCGGCCCTGGGCAGCAAGCTCGTTCTTTTGTCTCGAAGCTATTGCACTCGTCCGACCAAAAAAAACACCCTACTTGTATTTGTATTAGACTAGAAGGGACAAGAGCCTCCCTGCGTTGCGACATACTCCCCCCCGGTTGAGACACTTTGCTCGTCTGACCGCGAGACGCATTTTACCAGCATGATGGAGAACGTGGATGATGCGTACACACGACAACAACAGCAACAGCAACATCAAAGCCCGACAGTCGAAAGATCAGGGGCACTAGACCATCCGTTAGACTTCACCCCATTGTCCACACTGCCTCCGGAGCTTCGACTTCAAGTCTGGTCCTGCGCCGTGGAACCCCGAATCGTGATCCTAGACGACCTGATCGACATCCCGCAATCGTATCCCTTGCCATCCGCCACCCAGGTAAACCTCGAGGCGCGGGAAGAGACGCGGTCCGGGTACGAATCCGTCCAGCGGGGATCGTACTTTCACTTCTCCCGAGACATCCTGACCTGTGATCCCAACATAGCCAACCAGCGATCCAACCAAAGCCTGGAAGCCCTGGCACCCCGGATCCAGCGCGTGGCCTTCTGGGACTGCTTCCCGGACGATGGCCAGGTCGACGGCCTGACACCGTACTCGGACTACCTGACCACCTGCTACATGAACCACCGGTTCGGCAAGGTCGAGCTCGACCGCGTCTGGTTCCCCAACCTGCAGGACCTCTGGATCGTCAAGGTCGGCGAGATCGACGACTCCTGGATGGTCGGCGAGTACAAGGACATCCCTTACAGCGCGCGTCTGCGCAAGACGGCGCGGCAGTTTCGCTACTGGGTCGAGGACCACACCATTGAGATTGCGCCGCTGAACCTGGACGACGCCGACGTCAAGGTCATCCTGAGCGAGGGTCGCTGCGGCAAGAAGGACTGTCACAAGCTCAACTCGGGACGACCCAGGATGATCTCCAAGGTCACCTTTGTGGACGGGAAGTACCGCGAGAACGAGGCCGACGCCTACACGTGGAAGCGCATCTGGCCGTGGCACACGCTCATCGAACCTGGCAGCACGGAGAGCGACACGTCCGCCAATCGAAGACGCTGGATCATGGTGGAGAGGATCTTGACGTTCTCGCTGCTGTGGGATGGAGCAAGCGATGCAGAGGGCACGGATATCGTCCCCCGTCGTCGAGGCCTGTTCGAGCAACCGCCTTTGCTGCCTACAATACCCGTTGTCGCTGCGTAGCAACACGCTACCAGCTGCCTATTCCGGGGGCAGTCTTGTCTTCACTATAGAAGCGCAATGGGCGACTATTCTGGACGGGAAAACTTTACGCTCTGCATCAAGATGAGTAACGCTACAAGGGACCGCGTGGAGTATTGGTCCAACATGGGCTGTCTTGTCATGGCAAAGGGCACCGTTGTACGATGGTGCCTATCTAAATGGAGAGAACACTCGATATCGTTTCGTTGAGAGCCTGTCTCTGTATACGAATGTAAGACTTCAGGGGGAGTCCAAGGCTATACCTTTCGGTGGTTCTTTCTCAACGCGAAAAAGCTAGTGCTGGGATAGAAGTGATTTGCATTTGAGGGCCGCGATGGATGTAAGCTGGACATTGGTCTCATGAATAGCCTTGAAGGCTTGGAATGTCATGACATGTGGGTTGCATATCATTGCCAATCTTCGTTACGCATCGCGCGCTTCCCGTTGGACAATCCGAATCGGCACGTAGAAGTATTATCCTCGCAAGGAAATTTGAATAAAGCTTGCAGCCGCAAAGACTAGGCAGATGTGAGACCACAGTTGCATCCATTGTTCCTAAACTCGTGTTTGGCTGCACCGCAAGCCAAAGGGGGGAAATAACAAAGATGAGATATTTAACTTGGGACGAATCCTGCCCAGAAACGCCTTGCTACCTGATGGTTGCGCTGGGATGTTACGAGCTGCAAATGCTTGGGGTATCAAGGAGGAGCACTGGCTTCCGCACGTCACTTGAGGAAAATCCTGCCGTCACTGTATGCAGCTTGGCTCTTGTCGTGTTGTTTCCCGCAGGCTTCCGAGTCCGTTCGTCGCTTAGAAACTCTGCGGGCAATGAGTATCGCATTCAAAGTATTCGTTGACGACCAGACATGCAGAGTGGGATTACTCACCGTCTCAGTAGTAGCGCCACCAGAGCCACTATGGAACATGATACGACAATGAGGCCGCCTACAATGTATTTTGAATCTCGAAGATTGAACTCCGATAGTCTGAAAGATCTTTGCGGGCACGCGTCGCTCCATTCTGGTCGTGTCTCGCCGCTTGACAGCGACATGAGCTCCGCGTTGTCGTCAATGACTGCGTCCCTGATTGTGCGGCGAGAGAATCCCGCAGACACGGGGAGTCTCGCGGCAGCGGAGCATGTGAAATCAAACACGCGGGATACGTATATGGTAATCCCATGGACGACGGTGTTGGTGAAGGGCGACGAGTCGGTGGTCGTGATCTCTACCCGTATGACACGGCTGCTTTTCAACAACGTTGGCTCTCTCGGCGCTGTGATGGCGTGGGAGGAGACTGAAGGGAAAACGGGTGCACATAGGGCTGTGACAGACAGGGCTGCCAGGAGCAGTAGAGGCTGCATGATGGCGTATGTGCGTAGTTGCGAGCAACGTGGTAACCAAGCTTCCGATGTGAAGCTGTCTTTCTTTACACGAAAGCAGGCTCTGCAACCGGTCTTCTGGCCTGGATGTCGAGTGAGTGCCTGGATTCAAGAAAGATAAATCCAAGACTGATCGTTGGACGCGGAAGTGCCCAGTTCGTCAGTTGCGCTGGTTTATGTATATCAGAGCCCATGTGACTGGGAGTCCTGTCTCAGTATGACGTCCCGCTATCGATGACGACTCTTGGGGGTTGCGATGAAGACCGGCAGAGACGACGGATGTGTACGGATAGTGAGTCATAGGAAGCCCAAGGCAAAAGTCACTGTCGGCGCTTCGAGGTCAGTCCCAGGGCATGTGTCAAGTCGACGGGGATTCCTCCTTTGTTCGAGCCCGCGATCAACAACAAGAAACGACACTAGGTAGGGACTTGCCCGAGCTTTGGCAGCCCGAAACGCCACGGTTCCGGATTCTTGGGACTTGGAACGGCCGAAAGTCTCTCAGTGGCTGGTCTCGGTAGTGCGCTTTGATGGCTCTTGGTAGAGAAGAGAAGAGATGAGGAGGCCCGTGGTGGAAGATGCCAGGTCCCATGCAGGGGATCCATTCATCCAAACATTGTTTCCGGCAAGAAAGGGAAAGGGGATGGATGGTAATAGAGTCTGTGATTGATTGGGCCCATCTCCGCTTCCTGTGCGAGTGCTGCGCCGCCGCGGCGCCTCGTGTAAGCGGGCCAGTGCGAGGGCAGGAGGCTCGCATACACGTATGTACATACATATGCGTCCCCCCCCCTTGACGTGTCTCTGCGCTGCCTTCCATGCGTCTCGTTGTCCGTTGGTGGACACGGGAAATGAAGGTTAATACCAGTAGGTCTGTTCAGTCTGAGAGATGCTCGCTACAACATGGCGGCGTCACGTCGTGTCCTTGCTCGTAGGGGATGACGCGGCTGCTGCGTTGCTAACGCTGGGTAGACATGTAATGGTGTGGAGGATGGCCTGGCCAACAATGCCTCCCATCTGGTCCCCGCTAGGCCGTTGCTTCATAGTTCAAACCATCCAACATTGAGAATGAAATCGTCTCTCTGATCTTTGATAGGGACATGGTTGAGAGAGGGCGTACCAGGAGAGTAGCTCTTCACCTTAGTAAGTTGCCCCCCCCCCTAGTGGCCCACCCCCCCAAGTGGCCCACCACATCGCGACGGCTTCAGATCCACACTATCACCTTCAAACCTTTATAACAATTGCAATTTTTATCGGAAATATAAAATACCTATATATTTGGAATCGGCTATTTCTACCGTAGTTAATACTATTATAAACAAAACCTTAGTACGTTAGGCTACCGCGTAATATAGTATTCTACATAAAATACTTACAAGACGGCTATCTAGCGGCGTTACACGCACTATAGCGTATTAAAGCAGCTAAAGGCTATTATTAACTAATAAGATACGCGTTTCTACGTAGATCCTACGTTAAGAAAAACTAAGGTTTACTCCTATATACTAGTAGATTTGTTATATAGTTAAAAGGGTCCTTATAAAGTAAGGTAATATAAGACTTCTTAGTAAGTGTTAGATTAAGAGTTTTTTATAATAGAATAAAGAGGTTAAGACGAAAAAGGGTTAGAAAATAGATAAGGCTAGGATAAGTAGAATAAATCTTAATATAATTAATAGTTTCTTTAACTTTTATAATAACTTTAAATAGATTAAATAGTTAAATATTTATAATATAAATAAAATAGGCTTTATAGAGGGCCTTAGTAGTAATAACCTTATACTAGGTTCTTTAAAGATTAATCTAAAATATATATATATTAAGGGATTAAAGGTAAAGGCTTAGGCTATAATAATTAAGTATATTAGTACTTCTAGCTTAATCTTAACTCTATTAGTAATATTTAAAAGTATTACTATATAATAATAGTAATTTAAAAAGACTTTCTTATATTTATAGCTTTTTATAATATTAGAAAATAGCTAGATAAGTAATTTAATTATAATTAAGTAGCTAAAATACGTATTTATATTAGAAATAGCTCTTAATAAACCCTTAAAAGCTTAATTATTAATCGTTAATAGTTATAGTAGCTATATAACTAAGGAATTTATATAGATTTATTTTAAAGATAATATCTATATCTTATACCTTCTACTATATATATCGTATACCCTCTAGCCACTTAATTTAGCTACTTTTAGCCTACTAAAATTAGTATATTATAAGGAGCTTTAGTTAACTAATATTTTTAATAATATAGCGCCTATTAATAAGATAATATTTCTTAAAGCCTATACAAAAGTATAAATATAAGCCCTTATAGCTTATAATATAAAAGCTAGCTTTAAAGTAGTAAGGCTATAACCTAAAAATTAGTAAAAAGTCTTAAATAATTACTATATTCTATAATAAATTATAATACCCCTAAATATACTTAAAAAACCTAAGAATATATAGAAAAGTAACCTTAACTTAATTTTAAAAACCCCTTTAAATAACTTATATATTTAAACCACGTTACGTATAATAAATATAATACTGTAGTTAAAAAGGGTATTAACTATATATAGCTATTTAGTTAATATAAAGTTTAATAGCTTTTTAACTAATATTACTTTTTAAGAAGAGGAAATTAAGTTAAAAATATACTAAATTAAATACCTAGCTACCTAAAGGAAGAGGAAAGTCCTATTAAACCCTAATACACGCTTTATAATACTTGAAGAGGTATAAAAGGCTAAAAAGCTAGCTGAAGATAGCAACTATAAGTATAAGGTGCGATTCCTAGCCTTATAGCTGGTTGTGCTAGATGATATGTGTATGAGGGATATACTGTACGAATAGTAATTGTAGGATATTAATATTATTTAATTTGATTGAGTAATGACAAAGTTGTGGTGGTTTTTGTATGCTGGCCGCGTCCATCTTGCATCGCGATGTAGTAGGCCATTAGGGGGGGTGGGCCACTTGGGGGGGGACGAACTTACCTTGTGAACGTGGCTGGGCAGGGCGCAGCAGGACCACGCCGCCCACGTGCTCGGTGGAAGAAGGAAGCTAACAAGGCCAGGCCAGGCCACGGATGTTTAGAGCATCAAAGGAAACCCCTTGGTACATACAGCCTCGCCCAGCACAAACAACACCCGCCGCTTGCGATCCGTTTTCCCCATGTTTCGCCGCTGAGCCGTTGCATCTTCCCCTTGTACGGGGGGCGATTGCCAGACGCTAGAGCAGCGACCCCTGACCTCGGCAGCTTGGGCTCCTTTGCTCTCGCAACCCCGTCCGTTTGTCACGAACTCCCGTGCGTGGGAGCCATGCCTTCGCCCACAGACGAGGACTCTCCGTTTCCCGCCCTGAGCCACTCGGCCACCTTCAGCGCCTTCGGTCGATCCCTCCTGTCTCCCGACGATGCCCACCTCTCCCCGCCGCGCCCGAGTCGCGGATTCGACGGCGAGGGCTCGCGCTTGCGCATCCGAGCCCTGGACGGCGAGCGAAGCCATAGTCGCCGCCGCAAACGCACCTGGAAGAAGCTCATGTGGGTGAAGCAATCGTGTGAGTAGACCCGGAGGGGCCTCTTCGTTCTTCCCGCGGCTGCTGAAAACCTCAGATCCCGACAACTATACCGACCAGGCCACCTTTCTCGAACACCTGCAGCGGAACCCGCGCCTGAAGCCCTACGATTTTTGGCCGCTCGTCGCCGACTCGACCGTCATACTGCAGCATGTCTGCTCCGTCATCCTTTTCGTCGTCTGCTTCGTCGGCATCATCCAGGAGCGTGTCTCCCCCGTCTCGGCTGTCAGCTGGAGTAGTTTCCTCACCTTCCTGGGATGGATACTGTGGGAACGCTGGGTGTCGGACGAGGAGGACCAGGAGGACGAGGCGAATGCCGGCGCCGTCGTCGCCGTAGCTAGAAGCGGGAGCCTCCGACGTCGCGGTCGCGCAGCAAGCATACGCCGTCCTCCTCCGCCGCTTCTCGTGGAGCCGGCCGTCTTGAAGAACGCGCCCTTTGCCGCGTCTTCCTCGGCCGCCAGCTCTACGTCCAACTTGCACATGGCCATGCGTCCGGTCCCATCGACAGCGGCGCGTAACGGCACGGGGCCGCCTGATGCGAGCCACGAACCACTCCTTCGAGCCGAGCCAGCGCCCTTGTTCCCGGAGGAGAACCGCACGCACGAGAGACTGGGCACCATCAAGTCGGCGCTGCTCATCTACTCTACCCTGCTGGGCCTCAGCCCCATCCTCAAGTCCCTCACCCGGTCCACCAGCAGCGACAGCATCTGGGCCATGTCCTTCTGGCTGCTCGCCATCAACATCTTCTTCTTCGACTACTCCGGCGGTGTGGGCGCCAAGTTCCCAGCCTCGCTTTCCACCAACGCCGCCCTCATGGCCTCGACCGTGCTGGCCAGCCGCCTCCCCTCGACCAAGGAGGTGTTTACCCTGACGCTCTTCAGCATCCAAGTGTTTGGCCTGTTCCCCGTCTTCCGGCGTCACGTCCGTCATCGCGATTGGCGCTACCACATGCTGCTTACAGGTCTGCTCGTCCTCGGCGCCGGTCTGGGCGTCGGCATGGTCCTGGGTGATGGGCAGAATGGACGATGGCCCTGGAAGAGCGGCGTCATTGGCATGGTGGTCGGCGTCGTCATTGCGACCCTGACCACGGGCGGCTGCAGTTGGTGGCTGATTGGGCTGCAAAAATATAAGAATGAGATTCGAGGACCCTGGGATCCGGCGAGGCCCATCATCATGAGCCGCACGCGCTGGGGTGACAGATAGACGCTGTACGAGTATGCAGGCATTCTTATTCAGAGGGCAAAAGTAATACCAGTGCCTTCCCTCGTGTCAGTCATGGCAGTGTAAGTGCCCGTACATGGAGGTGGTGCTCAAGAACGCCTGGCCTCGTGTAGGGAGCATATGTAATTACCTTCAGGTCTTGGTGGCGCAATTGGTTTTTTCTATGAATGTCCTTATCTATGGATGGAAAACGGAAGAGAAGACTCGTCAAGAGGGCTTGTTATCTTTAGCAGCTAGATCTGTCGGCGTTCTGGCCAGATGCCCCTTTGCCTGTAGGCTTCCCAGACCACCAAGAACCAGGTCTTTCGCCCTCCAATTCTACATTACACCGCAAGCGAGCAACTCCATTTCGCACAGATTGGCCGCCCAGCCTCCCGCCCAATACACATCTTCGACCCTCACCAAGCTCGATTGGTTGACGTTCTGCACCACATCCACTGTTGCATCGTAAGTTCACCAACGGCGCTTGTCAAACACCAAGGTTTGGATTGGAACCCATTTCGTAAGGTAGATCTGCGGCCCTCCGGTGCCTTTCAGCCTTCCTCCAGGCTCTCAACAGCAACAGAGCCTGAAGGTTGGGGCAAGGCCTGACACCACATTGGGTCCAAAGCCAGGGACACCGGCACTGGGGTCTGAAGGCGGGCGGCTCCAAACGCACAGGTTGGGCCAGGCTTTTGAGAGTCAAAGAAGTCGTAGGTGACAGGGGCTTGCATGTCCACCATGGAAAACTTTTGTATAAATGCAGGACTGAACCAGAGGCTCCGGCAACGCCACCCCCACAAAACCTAAAGGTACGTTCTGACCGTAGTTCGCAAGATAACCAGGATTGCCATACTGGCACAAGTGGCCAATGGCGGTTAAAGCCTTCATCAAAGGCGACATCTCTCGGACATAAGTTACCAGGGAAGGCCGTTCCTGATCTAATCTTTCCTCCTGGAATGAAAGGAGCCTTAAGACTTGGCGAGATGTGGTGATTTTGCTGTCGAGCCTGACGTACACAGGCTATCACGATCTCCTCGTTGATCTAGTAGTCTTCGATCTAGAATTGTGTACTCTTCATATCGGCAGTATAGAAGGTGTGTACGAATCGAAAGGGGTGAATGGGTGTTAAGACTTCGATTTCTGTCGTATAGCGAAGCCAGTGCTGGTAATAAACCAAGAGCCTTGCGAGTGACACTTGTGGCACAGCCCACGCGTCCGACATGCGAGGACCTCGCTTTAGCAGTTTGATGAAGCTTTCTTGCCTCGGATTGGGAAAAGACACCACGTCTACCCACTCACAACAGGCTTGGAATAGTAGGTTGGGGTGACCGATGTCGTGCGGTAGGTGTGAGAACAATGAACACAATTGCTCGGCTAGCCTTTCATCGACAGTATTCGTAAGAATCGGGTAGCCTTTGATTCGGCCACTTGAGTCCAGCCGCCCTCGGGGGTCTCAACAGCATAGCCCTACGCAGCCTGCGGTCGAGGGAAAACCTGGCACCAACAAGGGCCAAGGCTCGTGGACGTCGGAATAGGCCCACGGACTCGGGCTGTGCCAAACACGCAAGTAGGCCCTGGTCTCTGTGCGTCGTAGAAGTTGATGTTCACAGGCTCGGTGGTATCCATCAACTCGAAAGTCTCATATGAGCATTAATGGGCCATAGGCTTAGGTATTGCCGCTTGAATAAGCGAACCTAGCTTATTGTCGCCAGAAGCCTTGAAGTAAGATGGATTGCCATCCTCACCCAGATGGCTGATCCCCGTCAAAGCCTTTTCTAGCGGCGCCATCTCCGTCATATACCTGGTGTCTGGGAAGACTGCGCAAGAGTCAGGCCAACCTCTTGGAAGGAGGACGGGTCGAAGGCTTGTTGAGATGCTTCGGATCTTTTGACGGGCTTGCCTCACACAAGCTAGCACCACCTCCTCATTTTCCATGACTTCTCCACCTGAAAGCCAGATCGCCTCCCGTCCTTACCAACATCAGCCTTGTAGAAACGCCCATTAAAACGGAATGGGTGCATCGGCATCAAGGCTTCATATTCAACGGAGTAGCGAAGCCAATGGAAGTAGTATACCAAGAATCGGGCCAAAAAAACCTTTGCGATGTCCCAGACATCGGACTTTCGAGAGCGAGCAGTCTGCTTCAACAGATTAACGAAGCCCTCTTGTCGGTTGCTTGGGGAGGATATGATCTCTACTCAAACGCAGCAAGCCTGCATCAGCAGGTTGGGATGAGCAATATCGTGAGGAAGCTTCGAAAATAAACCTACCAGCTGGTTGGTAAGGCGAGTATCGAATTGTAAGGCTTGAATTGGAGCCTAGTCCGTAAGACATACCTGGGAATCTCCCTCCCTTTGTCGTTGGTTAAATCAGCGAATGGTACACGTCGCTCCATAAGCTCTATTCGCAGGATTTTCCTCCTCATCCAGATTTGGTGTTTCATCCCGTGGCTGAGTACGGGCTTCGGATTCCAGAGCGGCAGCTTTAGATACAGGTAGTGGAGGAAGACCTCCTCTTCAATGCCTCTCGACAAAGCTCGTGAGTATTGATCAATTCGTCCAGTAACTCGAAGGAAGTTCCAGCAAGGAGTGAGTCTTCAAGGGGACTGTCCTGTTCGATATTGCCGAGTCCTCTCACATAGCCTCTGAAAGTATCAACTGTGGTTACCAGGCTTGAGGTATCAATCTCTGTATTTTCGTTGTGTGTAGGCCCTTGCCCAGTTGTGCCGACAATGCCGTCTTGAGAGGCCGTTGTTGAGCTTGTATGCTGTAGACAATCTCAACCTATGGATAATTCAACGTGGGTGCTTTCATGTGCGGATAAGGCAGACACATACTTTGGCCAACATGGATTGGGAAATATCGCTGGTGAATTGCCCATGGCAATCGAGAACTTCGGCAGGTCGAGCCAAAGTGCTGGAGATTTCGGCTCGCGACAGGTTGTTCAGACTTCCGAACTCTTTGGAAGCCTTTCTGAAGTCTTTAATTGGGCGGTTTCGAAAGTCCAGCAGAAGTTCAGTACATGTAAGTGCGCAACCCTTGAGTGTATCACGGAGATTTGCCTCTCATGTTCCGGGGATCAAGTCTCTGCACCTCCATTTCCAGCCTCTCTGCACGCGCATGCATGGTGAAAACTGGGAGGGAAAGGGTGTGAGGAAATGGCAACTGCTGCCACTGTGCAATTTTGTTTGGCTAAAGAATGGGATCATTGTGCTTGCGTTGTGCTGTGAATCATCCGAGATTTGTCGTCATTCGCTTAGAGCTGTCATACTAGGGCACGGGCCATCATAGCGGTATAGGAAATGTCTATCGAAGGCAGCAGGTTTCTACCGCTGGAATTTTCAGGCACGACGATGAAAAGCTAATGTGAAGGACTCACATTAGTGTTGCCTCGAGGAGACAGGGTAAAAATCAACGATAACTTCTACGAGTAGTACTCTCACTTTGCTGTTGTTGTCCATCTTCTGTGCCTACCGAGCTGTGTTTGACGTCGTGGCCGCAAAGAGACAGGTACGCCACATTGTGTGCGGTAAAGCTACATCCGTGGAAGTGACGAAGAATCATGTTGCAGTACAGAAAATAGCAGCTTAGCTTCCATAATGCATCGTGATCTAAACAGAAGCCCTGCGAGCTTGGCAGCACATGGAAAAACTCGATCTCCTTGAGGATCATAAGACGCATTTTTTGTACCGTATCCACTTAGACCCATTTTTCAGACAGTGACATAGATCTACACGTAAAATCTTAGTATCTCTTTGTATATAGAAAGTTCGTAAGTACATATATCAAAGGTAAAATTCGGTGTAAGGTCAAGTATCTTTATTCTAATTGGTTAATGACCCTGTGTGTACAAAAAATGCGTCTTATGATCCTCAAGGAGATGGACAAGCAAGCAGCCGTCAACGGCGAGCAATCAAATGTTTTAGGGTAGTGTTAAAGTACATGAATTATAATAAGAGCCGGAGCAACAACAAGTCTTGGTGGCGCAGTTGGTTAGCGCGTCAGTCTCGTTAGTACAACCCTCTACACCATGGCCTGAATCCTGCTAACAAACGTAGATACTGTAAAACGTATGATTCAGTCTCAGATTGGGCTATCTGAAGGTCGTGAGTTCGAGTCTCTCCCAGGACATTGATTTTTTGATCTCTTGTAATATGAACCAGTTTTTCCTTCGTTCTTGTACAAGTATGGAATTGATTCAATCTGAGATTTGACCATCTGAAGGTGGTGAGTTCTTTCAAGCTTCACACATATTCATCGTGCTAAACCTAAGCAGTCTTTTTCATGATACCTTCTATTTTTATTTTATTTTATTTCTTCTAATCTTTTTATTTTCTTCTAGATTTTGTCCATTGAGAATTTCTCAAACTTCGCGATGTCCTGCTTCGCTCA